>OVBJ01000574.1:0-49988 GCA_900406535.1 Noccaea bulbosa | reverse complement strand
TAGATAATTTTATTATTTTTTCTTTATTTTTAATTTTCAGAGACTATGATACGTCCTCCGATGCAGGTGCCCTTACAGTATTTTGTGTTAACTTATGGTAATTTGCAAAATACGTATAAAAAGTAATGCTTAATTATTTTAAAAATATCTTTTAATTGCATAAATAACTAAAATACTGGTTGTTGCAAAAGAAAAATGATAAAATTAAGAAACGAAAAAATATAGACGGACGTTTGACATAGCTAGGCATTAACGTGGCGACTTAAACTATTTGCCATTTATGTGCTTTTAGATGGCTGAAGCCGTAAGAAGGGTTGGTGAATTTAGAGGAGAGAGTGACAGAGTGTGCTTGATACTTTGAATCTGAATCAAGCCGTACTAAGTGTATTTATTTCTTCTTATTCCATATACATTTAACCCAATTTATTGCAGTTGTCCGTTTTCATTTTTTTTTCTCAACGGCTAATTAATTAAAATATATGGTAATATTAGATTTCTGACAAAAAAAAATTTACGTTTCTATATGATCATCCAAATATTTTAATTTACAAATAACATTTTCATTATAAAATAAAAAAAAACTCTTTCTCTACAAGTCTACAACAGTCTTTCGCAAACACCCCAGGTATTTTCTTTCTGTGGTTACTAGGATCAGTTTTGTGCGTCTAAAAATATCTTTGTTTTTTTTCTAAGAAGTTTTTTGACGACGTAGTCGCGTAGTGATAAAGCTTCTTCTCTCTACTACCGTGAGCGTTTGGATTACATCAAGTGTTTCAATATCAGTACTTGGTAATAATATAAGTTTCAGATTTTACTCTATCAACATTTATGGTTTTCGATAAACAGAAAATCAATTAAAATTGTTTCTTTTCTCTCCTTTTTTTTGCATGTTGGTTCACTTTTGTAACCGTTCTATCTTGTACGATATACTAGTGTTTTTGTCTCGTCAAACTGTTTGGTGGCATTGTTGATACATTTCTTGTGTTTTTTGTTATATGAAAGTAATGCTTAAGATTTTGATTAAATTCATTTGTTTAAAAATATGAATTTCTTAATTTTTTTTTAGAATATAAAGAGTGAGCTTAATTAGTTTATATTCATAAATTATATAAATGTTCGTTTATTCGATGCTAGCTTGTTTTTTTAGTCTGTGTTGAGGCTCGTTGGGATCACTAATAGGTCCTCCTTATTTACAAACCCATGACTCTTTTTTTCTATATGATTGTATTTGTTAGTTTAGTAATATATATATATACGTTTAAATTATTATTATTTTTTAAAAATGTTATATGCCACACTTCGGAACACTTCGAGTTCCAAACATTTGACTTTCTATTGGAACATTTGAGTTTGTAGTTACAACGAGCACATTCGGTGTCTAGGGATTTTATGATGAATCACACGTAATCATCACTTCACGTCGTTTCAAAGTTTATCTGAACCTTTTTTTCTTTTTCTCAAATGTATCCCTATGGTTACGATTAAAGCCCTTAATTTCTTGACAAACATAAAAGACCAGAATTTCAAGACGTAAGCATCCAGTCTCATCTGTATGTATAGGTTCAGTGGATCTGTTTTTTTTGGACAAATTAAATTCCTTATCCTATGCTTTTTGTTTTGTCGAAAGATAGAGACTTGATAAAGCGAAGACAAAATTTCTTTAATCATTAGTATAAAATAATAAAATTCTTTTTGTTCGTATGTACTATCTTTTCTCCTTGAATTGGGTCAAACCTCCATTTCTTTTGTACATTGTCTAGAATCTCACCCACACTATTTCCCCTGATAAATTAAATATCTCATTTAACACAGCATCAATAAAGTGTAGTCCAAATTTATCCGAACCAACAAAACTTTCGTGATTAAATTTGAAAATGTTTCTTTCTAACCCACTTGTTGGAAAATTGGAACGTTGTGTGTGAATAGATGCATGCATGATCTTTAGGATATCAATCCATCCTTCTTTTGAAATTAACATACTTTCTTTTATTTTCTTTTTTCTTTTTGTAAGAAAATCGAAGCTAACAGAGTTCGTTGTGTTATATCATTAGTTCAGTAGACCGACTGGTAATGCTCATCCCCACACTGGTTGTTATACTATAGGTCTATAATTCACATATTCTTTAAACAATCATGAGTTCTTTTAATCGCCAGCCATCGTGCCTACAAGTCAAACATTACTTTTCCACATGCTTCTTCACTCCGAAAATTGTTAGCACAGAAATAAAATAATGCAACTCAATTTCTATTTGAAGCGATTAAGGCTATCTTTCTAGATTATTTATGAAAAAAAGAAATAAAAACTACATTTTTTCAGTTTGTAATGTTTACTGTTTAAAGTTTTGTACACATATTAAGAAAATATATTTATTTTTTATTTTATGCCCAAAATATATTAAGTTTGATATTCTACATTAGAATTATGGTTCAAATTTATTAGATTTAATACCAATATATTGAAAACCTAAAAAGATATTTAATTTGAAAGAAATTTTTTTAAAACAACATTTAAATTTAAATGGAAGAAATTCTGTACAGGTGTTTTTTGGTCAAATTTCTGTACAGGTTTAAGATTTCTGTATATATATTAAAAAAAAAAAAATTACAGAACACATATTATCAAAACTATTTTTATAAAAAAAACTAACTGATTTGCTTTAAAAATTTTAAACATTATTATACAAATTTAAACATTTTTTCAGAAAATATCATTATTAAATATGATGCGGATGGAGAATTCACCGTAAAGAGTAACTGATTAAAACACTTTTTTTTTTAAAGAGTAACTGATTAAAACACTAAGAGCGGATAAATCAAATTGTCAAAACAAAGAGAACGATCATGTTTTTCCAAAGGTAATCGACGTAAGAAAGATCCAAGACAACACAAACAACAACTTAAGAAGAACATAAAATCCGAAGTCACTTTTGACCATATTATAAGAATCTAATTTGTTTGTCGAGGACTAGTGAACAGATGGCACATACATTTAGTCTGTCTCAGAAAAGACGATTCTCAGTTTTCCAATGTAATAATACTAATCATAATAAGTAAGCATATAGATAAATAAAAATATTTCTATGAACAATGTCTTTGATAGCATGCTGTGGTGTTGCAGTGATCACGTAACTGACATATTTACCGGTATTATCAAATGTTGGGTCCGGTCTATAATATTAAGTCACCACTTAATATTAGTTCTTCGGCATCTTTACATTTTTTACATATACTAGTTAAAAAGTGTATTTTAAAGACCATGGGCCTGATTGGTTAGGTGGTGCTGTAGATTTAGATTTATTATTGTACATTTTAGGCTGTAGTTTGCCTGTAGATTTTTGTGCTGTATAATTTTTAGTGATATATATTATGTCATTAAAACAGAAAAAATTAGATATACAAAAAAAAAAAAAATTGATGTAGAAAAGAAAAAAAAAATTGATGTAGAAAAGAAAAAAAAAAGAGAAAATAGAAAATTCTCAAAACACTAAATAGTTTGCTCTAAAAAATTTGTTTTTTAAAGCTAATTTATTTTCATTTTTAATTTTTGGCTGTAGTTTTCACTTTTAAAATTAAACCATCATTGATATATAATAAAACTGTAAAATATATTTTTGGTTGTATAGATCATCTACAGCTCTTACCAATCACCCCCATAGCTAATCCATTTTGGTTAATTTAATTTATTCTCTAACAGTATACTGTGATATTGTATAATTTTAAAGATTAACTGAAGATATTTTCTAATTTAGAATCCGAACTTAAACCAGGATTGGTTTCACTTCAGTTTTCAAACCAAACTACATTAGTAAATTTTAAAGTTCTTTTTTTTCCGACAACTAAATTTCGGTACTAGTAATTTTTATATACGTCAATTTTCAATTTCCCGAGAAAGTGTTCCCTGATAACAAAAATTGAAATAGACATTTCTGAACTTTAATAATTCAAATAAACGGAAATCGACGCGTGAGTTATACGCGCGGGCGATTTCTCTCCCAACTTTTTTTTCTTTAGCTTTTCCTTCGTTCTTCCGATCTGAGGTCTTTTCCGGTGGCTGGCGTTTTCGCTGGCGCCGTGAAAGGACCTTCTTGCTTTTCCTTTTGCTTCTAGGTCTTCATCGCCGGGGAAAGTCTCGTCGGCGGATCTGTTAGGGCTGGATTCTATCTCCGGCGGCGATGTGGTGTGGTCAACTGGTGGAGGAGGCGCTGCGGAAGCTCGGGCTCGAGCAAACTCATGTCGGATCTGTCGAGGGTCTCTCTGCGAGGCGGCGGAGAATCTGAGGCCAGATCTAGCGGTGAGTTTCTAGGGTTTTGAGAGGTGTCTCTTCTGCGCAGTTTAGGTGGGTTCGCTGTTAGTCAGAACTTCCTCCGGTGGCTGTCAGCGTTGGATCTGTGTGTTGATGGTGGTTCGGCGCGTCAGAGTACCACTACGAAGCCGGAGGTCAAGGTTATGACTGGATTGATGGTTTCTTCGTTCAGTGAGGCGGAGGGGTTCTTCAGGCGTGGTGGCAGTCCAGATCTGGTTCAAGGTCTTTGAGTTCGGATTCCTCCCAAAGTCCGGCGTTGTGGCCGTGGGGTTTCTAAAGGCGTCTTAAATGGATCTCGCCGGAAGAAGGATGGAGCGGAAGCATGTCTTAATTTCCTGAGGAGCGACGCCGGAGTCGGGTCTCCGGGCGGTGGTGATGGCGGGTGACGTTGAAGAAGTTCCTTCCTCTCTTGTATCCGTCGGTGGGTGAAGTGAAGAGATCAATCAGTGATTCTTTTTCCCTCCTGAGATTTTTTGTTAGGTTTTTGTGACTGTTTTAATTTCCCGTCTGTTCTCTTTTCTCCGATGAACCGTTTCTCGTCGGGGTTGTACTTTTCCGTTGCCCTTTTTGGGTTGTTTTATTAAATAATATATATATTTAAAAAAAAAAATAATAATTTGAAATAGACGTTTTTCTTGTTTTTCTTGTTTTTGAACACAGGTTTGGACCAGACGTTGAGTTAAGAAAAAAGAAGAAAATGGCGATTATTTACATGCGCACAGATACATACATATAGATATACCATGAAGGCTTCTAATTATTTTCAAAAAATTATCTTACCAATTCATAATGTGGCGCTGATAAACTAGGTTCTTCTACGAAATAAGAAAGAATAAATAGAAGTATAAAAGAATTGAATAATTTTTTTAAGAGAAAAATAATTAATTTCAAGGTAAATTAAAAATTAAATCTACAAGAATTCCTTCTAAAACAAATCTCGGAGATCTATCACATCACATGATAATTGCACGAAACTAAAAGTAATGTGCTCCTTACACACATTGACACACACATGTAAACACACTCATACATATTTGTGTAATGTTAAAGGACAGTGCGCAAGTCGATGACATCAGGCGTCGAGAGATTCTACGGCGAGGCTGGGCTCATTAGAAGGAGAAAAAGCCAAGAAAATTAGGAGAATCATGAGGAGGAGAGGGAGGAGAAGGAGTGTTGCCGGAGGCGGTGGAAGCGGTGGAAGGAACGGCGGTAGGATCAGAAGAGACAGAGAGAGAAAGAGAAGAACTCCGACGGTTCTCGCCGTGATCAAAGAACTTCCGGTCAAACTCATTGGCTTTAGCGTGACTTCAAATCTCAGCCGTTGGTCATGCCCCCTCATCTTCCATTTATACCTCATCTTCCATTTATACAAACAAAATCTAGTCTTTTTTTTGTTTTATGTCTTAGATCCTTTCGCTCTTGTCTCTGGGCTCTACTTATATAGGTGGAAAATTGGGAAAGTTGGAATATCTGTCTATATATGTGTGTCTATACGTGTATGTATCTCCTGTTCTTTTTTACACCCAAAAATATTTCCACCTTATTTTGTTTTTTTTTTTGTGAATTACATTTAGTTGTTTTGGACTTTATGATTTGTTGACAAAATTATAGTAATAATTTTTTATATAGTATTGAGTCTTTTGACATGTGCAAATACGTTTCACTTTGTCGATGATTAATATACACCCTAGTAATGGCTAATTTTACATTGAAAAGTTAATAAATTGACCGTGTCCAAGTAAATACTAAAAGGGAAGGCTAGCTGTTTTCGACGACCAAGTTACAATAAGACAATAACTAATTAATATAGTCGACCGAAAAAAAAAAGTTAGAGAGATTAATTAGGAAGTTTTTGATTTTGCAGTAGATGGAAATAAATGCATGTCAAGTAATATGCAAAAAGGGTAATTCCAGAGTGCCGGTTTCAGGTCACAGCTGTGATTTATGTCTATATGTCCTGATTCAAGTAATCAAACTAATTTCACCCTCTCTTGTTTTACTCTCTTTTTTAAGCTCTTTCGTGTTTGTTGGTTCAACCATCTTGTACTCTTTATAATAAGCATGCTTTAGTGTCTTTTATAATAAGTGCTGTTTTTTTTTTTTTGACATCGATAAGTGCTGTTTTATATAGTGTCTTTTTCAGTTTTATATAGTGTTTTTTTAGTTTTAGATAGCGCGAAAGCTAAAAAAAATAAGCTCTTCTAAGAAATTCTCGAAAAGCTCAAGAACAAAAAAAACTTCACAAAAGCTCTTGATTTGTGAATACTCTTCACAGTGGGTTATCAAAACTTTTTCAGAAAATCTCTTTTTTATTAAATCATCAAAATTTCCATAATACAATAAGCCTAATAGTCTATTTATAACAAAAGCTCAAAACCTTAAAAATATTATAGAAATCTTTTAAATAAATAAATATTAAAATATAAATATAAATAAATAAACTAATAAAGCCTTTGTTCAAAAAAAAAAAAATCTAAAAATCTAAATAATCATAATATTTAAGATATTATATCGGGAAAATTTCGAAAATACACTTTTTTAGGTGTCAATTTTCAAAACTACACTTCTGGGGTATCTATTTTCAAAAATAAACTTTTTCATTGAATAAAAGATTAGTGAACCCTAAGTAAGGATTAGTGAACCAAAACTTTAGATTAAAATTAGAAAAAATTGTAGTTTTGAAAATTGCTACATTAGAAGTGTATTTTTGAAAATTTATCCCTTAAAATGTGTATTTCTGAAAATTTCTCTATTATATCACGCTACATCACAAAGAGTTTCTTTTTACATTTTCAATGAAAAGAAAAACGACTTTAGTTAAGTTAAGTTATTTTATCCAAATATAACAATTAAGCTACTTGGTTATTATTTAGCTTGAAACTTCTAGAAGAATAAAGGGAAATAAAAGCTTAACTAATATTTTAACTGCAAGCAACGAGAAAAAGGTGGATGCATGAACATCCCAAGCTTTAGATGTTTATAGGTACGTTGACGGTGACCGGAGGCTGATGTACTTTTCTGTACAATTTTTTGTAGTTCCCAAGGAAGTCCTTTGTCTAAATTCTCTTCTTGGAAAAATCACAACTTACTTTCAAGTTTCAACCCACACAAAAACCACAAGCTTACATAAAGCAAAATAATACATCCCTAATATATTTAAAAAAAAAAAACAAAAAAAAACAAATATAAAAAAAACTTTTGTATCATGTAATATTAACAAAAATGTCATGCTGATGTATCATCACTAAGTTTATTTTCAGGATAAATTTTAATTAAGACAAAGATTACTAGACTAATTACATTTTATGCTACTGAAAATAATTTGGTTAGAGAATATGTTATATCAATATTAATACATAATTCACCATTTAATTATAAAAAGATTATTATTTTTTCCATATTTTTAAAATATATCATATTAATTACCTTTCTTAAATACTATATTTTCTTCTCTTATTTTTTGGTTGAACTAAATATTGTAAAAACAATAATTTATCACATCATCTTTTTTTTTTTCTGGCAACATCACATCATCTATATATTAATAAAAAATAGATTTTTCTACTACAAGTTATAATTTGAATTTTCAAAAATGAATATCAGTTTATCAAACGATAAAAATATGAGTTTTACAAAGCCCACATTGGAAATAAAAATGTGTGAGTTATTCAATAGACTATTATAAAAATAAAATTATAAGAAACTATAAGAATAAGAATGTTGATTTAATAAGCATCTAACTTTATAATATTTTTGGTTTAATATGAATTTGTTTGCTTGAAACATATGATTAAACCAACTAATATCTATAATATTAAAAATATTTTGATGTGAATAAGTTAAAAATATTTATATCAAAATATTTAAATATTTGAAATAGTATAACTTGGATAAAAATTTAGAATATTACATTTTTTATCGAAAGATAAATATTATTAATACAAAAATTTAAATCATTATAATCTTAAAATATTATATTATAATTGATTTAGATTTCTAAATATTTCAAAAAAAAAAATTTGATCAAACATTTAAAATTCAATGACTATAAAATATGGTTATTGATTTATAGTGGTTTAATATCTTGAAAGTCCAAGTTGTAAATGAAGAAATATGGTGGTTTATAAACCTATTATAAAAAAACCACAATAATAAGAAATTAGAAAAGTATGAATATTGATTTAATAAACAATCTCAAATTATAAGTAATTTTGATTTAATATAGTTTTTAATAGTACATTTATCACATTAAACTTATTAAATTATAAAATATGGTTATTGATTGAAAATTCAATAAAATTTTTAAAAATTAATATTTGAAAGTCTCAAGTTGGAAATAAAGAAATATGATGGTTTATAAACCTATTATAAAAAACCACAATAATAAGAAATTAAAAAAGTATGAATATTGATTTAATAAGCAATCCCAAATTATAAGTAATTTTGATTTAATATAGTTTTTAATAATACATTTATCATATTAAACTTATTAAATTATATTTATTTTAAATAATTTAATTATTTATTTAAAGATATAATCAATAAATTTCTTATTCTACGCGCGGATACAACCCTAGTTAGAGTTTAAAAGCAAAATACGTACCGCAGTTTAAAACGACAACAGTTAAGTCAAACTTATGAACGCTTGCAAAAAAACGTCACGGGAAAGAAACAGTCATACGGTTAAACAAGGTAAATGTATTTCAATAACACGCATATTCAATATAAAATTAAATTATCTTTATACAAAATATAGCATTTTCGAATTTAAAAGTTGGGTCGTGCCTGTAAAAAGATTGAGAGATCCATTCCTCATACATTTTGAATTTGGAGAATGCATTGCACCTAACTGCACTATTTTACATGCTTTCCCGTGGATTTTCCATTTCTTTGGTATTATTATTATTTGACCATCTCATTATTTTCAACTTTTTCTATGTTAAGTAGTTTCCTTTTTTATATGGTCCTCTCTTTCCCAGCTTGGTAGTAGGCTTTACAGCTTCGTTGATGGAGTCGACCCAGAAAAGTTATTATTCCTTGTTGCAGTTTTTTTTGCTATAAAAAAAAACATGAAACAATGGCAAGAGACACTATTTAAAAAAGACAAACATATTTGGTAATTTCAATCTTTTTGTTTTCTTTTAACTACATATTGTACATTACACGTTAGTGGCAATACTAGATAGGAGTATTTGATTATGTTGAAACGTAAAGTTGTTGAAACTTAAAGACACTACAAATGAACAAAACAAAAACTAAATGTGCTTAGATTTGAACCGCGTTCTGTCGGACAAGTAACACAAAAGTCACATATAATCATGTCTTATATTTATTTTGTATATAATATACGTATGTGCATAGCATACCATACAAAATTTGCATTCTTATCTTTATCTTAAATGTTTAAAATTGGGCCAAAACTCTGCTTTCAACTAAGGCCCAAAACTTGATCGTTCAACTAATCTGAGTCCTTAGATCAAGTTCTGAACTACTCTCTAATTAATACTGTGTTTCATTATCAGTAAACTGTGTCTGTGTGGTTTCCCAAATATATAGGAAAACTTGAACATTACTAAAAAGTAACATTAATGTTTTCAGACAACTTTTTTATAGTGCTGGTGATCGAACACTCCTTTGATGATATATATACACTACAAGATCTAGGGGTAACCATGGATTACATGTAGCATGTATTTATTTTATTTTCCATATAGCATGTATTTTAATGGTTCTTAACTCATCAACCGTTAGGACCGACTTATAATAAGTGTACAAAACACATCTAACTCTTTAACTCTACAACAAAACTTCATGTAGACAACATTTACATGTGGTACAAAAACAAAACCTTCTTGCTTAGGCAGAAGATTCATACTATCTCAAAAGTACATGGACTAAAAGAGAGACAAGAAAATACCAAATTATATAATTATTTATTGAATTAGGTAAACGAGTTCCCACATTTCTCGTACAAGTACAACAACCTATCACTTAACTCTTCGGAATTCAGATTGGAATTATCAAGCTGAAGATGCAAAGTGTAAAAGAGTCGCTCTCCTTGAGACCTTGAAGATGAAGCATCCACAAGAACAAACCCATCTTCTTTTAAACCACTCAAAACATTCGCAAATGAACACTTCTCTGCCATTAGCGATGAAAGTTGGACCATTACTTCAGTCTCACCGAGCCTAGTCGCAGAAACTGTTGATGCATAGCTTGTGACCCCTTTGTTCTCTGGCTTACCGTTTTGGTTGGTGTAAACGAGATCGCTTTGACCCGAGATTCGAAACGAGAGCTCGTCTTTCTTTTTTATGAGCTTCTTGACTTGCTCTTGCAGCTCTGGTATGTACTTCAATGCATGTGATACTGTTGCGGAAACACTTAACTTCTTCTGCAAGAAATAAACAAAAAGAACAGATATTTCAGCTTCCTCATATTCCTATCGACTCTTTTTTTTCAACATCTCACTATTTTTATCAACTTCAAAATTGCAAAAGCGAAAAGATAGAAGTTTTTAGAATTTGAAGAAAACAATTTTTTTAAAAAAAAAACAAAAAAAAACTTAACTAAAAATGTTGCTTTTGTTTGTCTGTTAAATGTTTAAACTAATAAATTCCAGTGCAAATAAACGAAGTTATTATTCTTTTCCAAATTTCGTAAGTAATTAAAAAAAACATATTCGACTTATTGGTTACCGATTGATCGGAGGCCGGAAGACAAGAACGGAGAGATGAGAACATTGCGTTGATCTTCTTGCGACGATCACGCTCGCTAGCGTTGTGGTTAAGTTTCCTCATCACGACGGGATTCTCTAACTCTAATATTCTATTTTTCTCCGATGACACATTCTGATGAGCGACCGTCAAGTCTGGCAACGAAAAATCAAGAAAGGGGTTGGTTACGTCGTCTTTTTCGTAGAAGCTATGATCTCCGCAAGGCCAGCCGAAATTGGGAAATACTGGAGGGACAAGTGCACACATTTTGGGTTTTAGAAAGTTAAAGGTTCTATTTTTTATCAAAAAAAATAAGTTACAGGTTCTATTTTTTCCTCTGTATAAGCTATTTAATTCGGTTGGGACTATGCTGGTGAGTTAGTTGGATTATATTTATATGTACACACACGGATACAAATATATAGAAATATATATGTATTGTATAGATACAAAATTATACTATGGGGAAAAATATATGGTCACGAGTAGACATGCGTTGACACGTGGTTGAGCATTTTCTCCCCAAGCAGGAGCATGTCCCAAGGATCGTCTGTTGACATATACATAAATGCATGATATACAACTCTTTAATAAGACATTAAAATCTAAATTTTCTGGCAGGAACTTGTATTTTTTTTTTTGACAGCAGCAAATACTTTTAAACCGGACCGGAAATCCAGGTCGGTGGAGTAGAATTTATGAAATACACATTGTAGGGTAGATCTCGAGCACTCCGTGCTAACTTATCTGCCTTCGTATTTCTGGTTCTTGGGATATGCATGACGGAACAGAATATAAACTCTCGCTTGCATTTGTCTATCTCGTCCAATAAAATTGAGAAAGCAGGCCACTCCTCTGGTGTCGACACCATCTTCACTACATCAGAGCAATCTGTTTCGAACACTATCATCTGTTTATTGTGCTGCAGCATACATTGCATAGCCCACACTAATGCTTCCAGTTCAGCCTGGAGTGATGATAAACCTCTGCGTAGATTACTTGCACCCATAAGTCTTTCGCTTGTGACTGTATTATGATAATACCAGCCCAAACCTTCCCGACATTCCGTTATGTTCTGGCAGGAACTTGTATTTTAACGATTTATAGTAGTGTAATTTAGTGGTTTATAATAAGATAATGTTAGTTTCGTAATTTTTTTTTTTTTTTTAAGAAAGAGTTATAAGTTTTGTATTATTATATTACTCGAAACTAAATCCAGTAATAAATCTATGTGAGTAAGTTAAAGTTTAGTGAAGTGTGATTAGATATATGAAAATGTTAATAATCTATAGTGCAGCTGAAAGGAAAGAGATAAACGCTGAGAGGAACATGAGGGATACACGGGTTTGGTAGACGTGGAATGTTGAGAACCACGTACAAATCACGTGGAATATGTTAAGGCTTTTCTCCTGATTACGAACATATCTATAGTCTATGTAGTAGCCAGTAAGCATGTTCTGTTTATTATACTTTTAACAAATGTAGATTCCTTATTTAAATTTAATAATTTATTAATGAATTGAAAGTTTTATGGTGTAGTTGGCTATTTAAATTTAATAATTTATTAATGAATTGAAAGTTTTATGGTGTAGTGGCTAACGTTTCTAGTATTTTTTAACCTCTGCAATCATACCAATAAAATCATTATTAAGTATAGAGGTCAACTCCGGTCATCTCGAGTAGTGGACAAAAATGCCTTGACTTTAGACTTCTAGTGATGGACGAGGAGAATATACGATGGCGATATTTGAAGATTTATGTTCACTAATTTTATTTGGGCCATTTAAATCCAAAGTTGCCTAATGGGCTTTCATAGATGAGGGCCCCAAGATTATACTCTTTATTTGTACGTAACTTTCGTTATTCACAAATGTCAAAACAGTACAAGACGTGTTCGGATCAAGAAGACAAGAACCGATCCTGAAGCTTTTTATTGATCATTTATTTATAACATATCGTTTTCTGCATTTTTTACATAAGCTGGAAACATACATCACACACATTATACTACAAAACATAAAATCCAATGTACACAAAACTGCTCACAAAAGAAAAAGAAAAAAAAGCTAAAACTGAAGCCTGAGCATGTCTGAACCATATTTCTCTCATATGCTTTGCTTCAAACCTTGACTCCTATCCGTTGAGCAACCTGCAGAAGAAAATCAAAAACATTCATTTCAAGTTACAAATGATTATAATAAACTCTTGCAAGATTTGAAGAAACCAGAGAGATTCGTTTTACCTCTTTGAATGAAGTAACTTCACTTCCCCAGAGCCAAGCGTCACAGCCTGCGTCTCTAGCGCCCCATACATCGTTCCTACGATCATCTCCTACATGAACCGCATCCTCAGGATTCACTCCTAACAATTCACAAGCTTTCAAGAATATAGTCGGGTTTGGTTTCTCCGCTTCAACCTGTGTAACAAACCAAACCAAACAAAAAAAAAAGTTTTCATGAACACTTATTCCCAAAACGTTTCAGATCATCAACCAAAAGATATAAAAGAATATTTTTTTTTTCTTACTTCTGCTGAAACAGCCACAGCATCAAACCAGTCTTCGCATCTCAGTGCTCGTAAGAGAGGTCTTAATCGAGTGTCGAAGTTGGACACAATTGCAACTTTTACACCCGCTTTTCTAATCGCCTTGAACACTTTCTCTGCATCTGGATCACATAGCTTCCACGCCTAAGGTAAAGCAAATTGAACAAATATCAAGAGAAAGAAACAAACTTCAAGAGTGTTCCTCAACCGTATAAAGGAGTAATAGTAGCTGAGATCAAACCTGTTCTGTAGTGAAGTAGCTATAAAGCTCTTCAAAGTACTCAGAATTAGAACATCCTGTTGATGCAGTCACTATATACTGCCAGAAAGGTCTCGCATCATTCACATATCTGCCAAGATATCCATTAAACCAAAGAACATCACACACGGTATCGCTCAAAGAGTCAGTTTCAAGAGCTAATTCCAATTATATGTAAAATTTGGCATTCAAACAAATAGAAAACAGCACAAGTATGGTAATTTTCTTGGGAGAGAAGAAACACACTAAGAGGAAGATAATGATGATGATACCTAAGGTGAGATCCGCCCCATGGTTTCTGATAAGCTCTTCTGTATCTAAAAAGTATCTCAGCCTCCGAGTACTCAACTCCATACTTCTCTCCGATACTCTTGTATATCTACAGAATCAGAGTCCCTAAGCAGAGGTTAGAATTTGCAGATTGAAAAATTTCCATCTCTAATCTTCTAGAAACAAGCGGAGATCATATCACGACGTTTAAGCATCTCGCATTCCCAACAAGATAAAATTTCAAACTAAATCGCTTTCAAATTATTCAAACTTCAATCCAACAATCCAACTTAAAACCAAAACAAACGTCAATTCAATCGTTTTATAAGAATCTCCACTCGAGAATCAAAACTTGTGAAGCATTTTCGCAATCGTTAGATCACGAGAAATTGACAGACCTGAGCCGTAGGTTGGGCGGGAACAACGAGAGTACCAACGGCATCGACGAGCAACGCCTTGTGCGTGTATTCACCGTAGAGAGATCTCCGGTAATCTTCGTACTCCTTCAATACACTTCCCAGCCCGTAAATCCCTCCGGATTCATCATCCGCCACAACAGCCGAAGACGACGCAGCAGAAGAGATCCAGCGGCTGAGCAATGCTCCGGTTCTCGCGATCCGGTCTGATCCGTGAGGGATCCCACCGGAATTACAGACCGGAGACCTGCCGGAAATGGAGAAGAGAAGTGTCGCTGCCCTCCTGATTCGTGACGCCATAGCTCTCTCTCTCTCTCTCTCTCTCTCTGATTTGTTGTTTGTTCCGTTCTCTTCGTCTTCTCGAGATTATAAATGCGATTGAAAAGGAGAAGATACGTGCGGAGAATCTTTAACGAAAGCGGATGTGATATTACGGTTATGCCCTTTTCTAAATTATCCTTTTCTGGTTTCTATCCTATCCGTTTCAGAGGAATTGATGATGTGGCATTTTATCAGTGCTTGTTAAAATATTGTTATTTCAAGTAACACGAAGAGGAATGTAATTTCTAACCTTTTATGAGAAATAAAGATAGAGTGACAGTGAGTGTTGTTGAGTGGGAATATCGTTAAGCTTCTTTTGAATAAAATTGATCATTGAGGAAAAAAAAAAAGTGGGACTATTGGGCCCTGGCCAATTATATGCCATGCAAAGTAATACAAGGTTACAAATGGAGAAACGGTCGATTTTGGAAGGATTACGTGGCTTATAACTTCACAGACGGGCCCACATGTTGATAAATATGGGCCACACCCATTATTGGATAACTTGATTGACTATTAACAGACATCACCACAAATTGGCTAAGGGAAATGTTTGATTCCACAAAATTTATAAATCAATTTTTCCTGAGTTTCGTTTATTTCACGAGTGTTCGGGTTATTCATGCATGGAAGAACGAACTGAATCAAATTCGGGTTAAGGTTTCTTTGGATTTTAAGGATGTGTTAAGTCCCTTAAGCGAACTTTAGACGTATGATTGTAAATGTTACGGAAGTCTTGTATTNTTCTTCTTCTTTTTTTTTTTTTTTTTTGGTTTTATGTATTCTTCTACTTATTCAAAGATGGGAGAGACTCCATGTTAAACGAATATTAGACGTATGATTTTTTTCCATTAATGTATGCAAAATTTGGTTGTAGATGCTTTTCTCTCAACATAATATACTTCTAATTAGTTTTGATTATACAAATCTGATAATATACGTCTGATTGATTGGGTTAATAAAGTCTGACGATAAGGGAACAGAAGTCCAGAACTGGACCCCGTTTGGAGAATTTTGAGTGCCATTGCACTAATGTTCAAAAACGACGTAACGTCGTTAACACGTATTTTTTTTTGTGACCAGGGAAACCAAATTTGTTCCTTGATTATTTTACCTCATATAGACGGACCGTATACAAAACATGATCTGTAATTTCTCGTTGAAAGTATACATACTTCTCTGTAATTTCGTTACAAACAAAAAAAAAGAGAGCCAATGAAGTGTTAATTTTCAAATAATCAATAAGATGAACTAGATCCTGGCCCAGTATATATCCATGTTGCTGTCGGCCCATAATTCCTCTTGTGTTTTCTAGGTGGAGTTCTCTTGTGTAATCCTAACTCTAAGATTGTTTTCAGCTCGTAGTGATCACATAAGTACATTATATCTACATAACTAAGTGAAATAAAAATTGCTGAATCAAATTTTGTCACATATATTTTTTCTAATTTATAAACTTAATCAATGTTACGGAAGTCTCTTCGATTCATAAATTTACTAGGCTTGGAAAAATTGTGGAGAACCGGGCAGCGCACCGAAGATGATTTTATAGGAAAGCGTTGTACATCTACTTTAAAGTAGACAAACATTAATGTGGAAGAAGGAAAACTGATATCCAATACTAGATCACAGATTTAATCAACCGAAGTCCTCGAACAAATAAAAGAATATTTCACTGTCCAAGCCCAATTTTTTTTTTCTTTTTGTTTTGAGTCTTTTGACTATTTTATCGATTAGCGGTTGATATCAACTCTAAGATTGTTTTCAGCTCGTAACGTAACTGAAACGTAACAAAATATATTGCCCAATACGTAAGAAATAGTGGGATCTTAAGTGAAGTTGAGTATATTATGTAGTAAGCTAGCAAGGGCTTAAAATGGAATGTGGTTGTCTCGAGATTAGACAATGAATTGGTTTGACAATTAATATTGAATGGCAGTTCGATCGGGCAAGACCGGGTCGGTTCATATTGTTTATCCTGTTTCTAACTTTTGTTTTCCCTTCATTTCATGATTTTACCAACAGAGGAAGAGTTTGAGTTGGGATTGTGTGATTGCTTTTGGAATGTATAGAAGGACATTTTTCTTTCGAACGGTTCAAGTCTAAGAGTTGGACTTTGTGGCAACTGTTCCGACACGTGTAAGCACCAGGTCATGTAGAGAGCATGGCATTTACACATGGAACCACATAGAAGAGTTTAGCTGTCGAATGCATGTAATGGCTTTCAACGGTCAACTTTTATTATGTGTTTTTGGCCATAAGCAAGCGCGGGTATTTGACATACTTATATATATATAAATAATTACAATAACATAAATGTATATTTTATATTTGGAACATATCCACTATCCACTATCTAGAGGACAAGAAAATATTCATTGAAAATGTGATATTTGATTATATTTATTCACTGGTGTCCACTTTCTAGTGACCAAGAGATGGATGATATTTATATTTGCAACATATATAGTTTTATTGAACATCATATCCGTAATCCGCGTGATCGTTAATTGTATTGTGCAATCTTTTAAATCGTCACTCTTCTTTTGTAAGTCATTTAAAAAAAAAAACATAAAACCATTGCTAATTATAAAGCTTTAATATTGGGTAATGGTAATTATAAGTTCTAAGAAATGGAAAATATTCATATCATCTCGACAATAATTTATTCACAAATATAGGTCTACACAAAAAGATATAAAAAGCTAACCATCACTAAAACGTAACTAGACGAAGAAGCTATATCAAAGCGTAGAAAATGTTAGCATCAAAGCTTTATAGTCTAATCAGTTTTTACGATTTTTTCGATCAGATGTATTAATACCATACTTATTATAAAATTGATCGGATGATGAATAATTAGTGGTGAGTGGTGACGTCTGCCGAGACTAGATATTAATCAAAGGAATCAAGTTGAACGAATGTGGTTATTTGATTTAGTTTTGCATTTTCTGTAAAGCGTAAAAAAATGTTTTTCCCCATAAATATACATGGCATTATCTTCCCTCACTCGGCCTAATTGACTGGTCTCTTGTCGCCATGTTTTGCAGCCCAACTATAAATAGATGTGCTATGCATCATACACTCTTCACTTCACTACCAAAAACATCTTATCTCACAACAAACCGAACAAGCTACGGTGTTTTGTAAAACGAAAACAAAACATGGGAAGCCTTAAGTATCTCGCTCTCCTGGCTTTGCTCTTTTCCCTCACCCTCGCTGTTTTTGCCGACACATCCAACGATGCCACAAAAGGTATGTAAAAACTTCCCTTTTTACACTTACACACGTAACTGATGATGGAATGTTTGATCCATGGTCTGAATAAATCAAACGTGCAGCTAAGGAAGAAGTGAAGCCAAGTGAAGCAACCGATGTCATAGAGCCAGACCAACGTGGCCGTGGCGGTTGTAGGTACGGATGTTGCGGAGCTTTTGCTTATGGACAGTGCGCCGCTTGCTGCAGCCGACCCCAGGCTGCGGAAGCCGAAACCGAGGCCAAGGACGTTGTTGTTGAGCCAGAACAACGTGGTGGTGGCGGTGGCGGTGGCCGCTGTAGGTACGGATGTTGCGGACCCTGGCGTTATGGGCGGTGCAGCTATTGCTGCAGACAACCTCAGGCAGCGGAAGTTAAAACCGAGGCCAAGGACGTTGTTGTAGAGCCAGAATCTGAAGCCAAGGATGTTGTTGTAGAGCCAGAACAAGGTGGTGGTGGTGGTGGCGGCCGCTGTAGGTACGGATGTTGCGGACCCTGGCGTTATGGGCGGTGCAGCTATTGCTGCAGACAACCCCAGGCTGCGGAAGCCAAAACCGAGGCAAATGACGCTGTTGTAGAGCCCCAGCAAGGGTGGTGGGGTGGCTGTAGGTTCGGATGTTGCGGTGGCTATTTCTTTGGACGGTGCAATTTCTGTTGTCGCCGACCACAAGCTGTGGAGGCTGTCGAGGCCCAGGCTGTTGAGGGTGAGGCTGTTGAGCCTCAACAGAGGTGGGGTGGCGGTGGCTGTAGATACGGATGTTGCGGACCCTGGCGTTATGGGCGGTGCGCCTACTGTTGCAGAAGTCCTCAAGCCGAGGCTGAGGTTGTTGAGCCCCAGCAAAGAGGTCGTGGATGTAGGTACGGTTGCTGTGGAAGCTACGCTTACGGGCAGTGCAGTGCTTGTTGTTCCAAGAAGATGGCTACTGACGAAGAGAAGAAGAAGGAATCTTCTACTGACGTAGAGAAGAAGAAGGAAGAAGCTAAGCCATGAATTGTCGTGTAACACAAACTCTATGTTTGTATGCATGCAATGCATGGTTTATTACTATATACGTATGGTAAAATAAAAGAGAAATGATCCATAAGAAGGTGTCTAGCTCAATAAAGAAGCCGTATGTTTTCATATAATATAATATGTATTTTGTTATGTATTAATTTAAAAAAAAAAAAAAAAAAAATGCTTCTCTCGTGAAGATTATAATAATAACAACTGTTCTAATATCTAATCGTGGACTATAAATTTCTTAAAGTACTAAACTATGAAAGAGTATCATCATCATGCACGATAAATTAAACTATAAGTTCAGGTAAAATGGTATTATATATGGAGATTTATTATCCGAGAAGTTATGAATTTGAATTGAATACTAACAATTGTTTAGTTCTTCTTGTTATGCATCGATCATAGATTCATAGCCTCATAGGAAAACATTTCCTAACCTAACTAAACTTGAACCAAACTAGACTATAAAATAACTCAAATGCACTAGCTAGAAATTCGCAAACCGAATTATCCATTAATATCGAATCAAATTCTAACCGAATAGATTAACCAAATTATTTTTAGAAAAAAACTAATATTTTTAATTAGATATGAAAAATATATAACCAGTTAATTATTTTGTTTTTAATTTTAACATTTTGTCTAGAACCGGTTATTTACTTGTGGCTTTTGATTATAACTTCTTTTAAAACTGAATTAAACCAAACTACAATATAATTTGATTTGATTTGATATACTTTTTAGAATCCAAAAAGTAAAACTTAAACCAAATCAAACTATCCGAATAAAACATTTCTTCTAAGAACCTGAAAAACCTAAAACCTTAAATAAACCGAACCAATAACCGAATCTCCACCCCTAATTTTAGATTTTATACATGCCAGCGAAAGGAGTATTCACCGATCCGACCCATAGAGTACCGTCGTCTCTCTCTTCCAACTCACTTATGGACATCCATTTATTTCCATTCTTACCCTCGAAGACCTCTGTAATTACGCCACTACCCTCGCTCAACCTCACGGCCATCCCGTTCCCTTTGTACTTGGCCCAATACGAATGTACCTTCATCCAGTCCACCGGTAGGCCTAATGCGGCACGACCTAGCCACGGGTTTGACATGCCGATCTCTGTCAGCTTTGAGTGTTTCGTATTCAGGCCTACCCAGTATCCGCCACGTGGACTCCTCTTTATGTTGTCGGGAAACCCTGGGAGCCGGTCGGCGAAAACCTCGTAGCCCTCGCGAGATTTAGAAGCCGACGACGTATCGTTGAGCCAGTGACGTAGGATCCGACACGTGATAGTCTCGGCCACGAGAAGGTAATCACCGGTTTCGCTAAGAACGACGCCGTTTGGGAACCCTAGGTTGCTTATAAGAGTGGTCACTTGTTTCGTGTTTGGGTCGTACTTCAGTAGTCTACCGGTTCTGTCTGCACTCAGCATCGCCCCTATATAATTCCTGAAATGAAACAATTTACGCTCTTATACGATATGTTCGAATAATTATTCTTAACTATAAGCTCAAGTGTTTTTTTTTTTCATTTTCAAAAGATATAAAACCATACGATATATTACGGTATATGCATGTGTGAGTTTTCATAAAGGCATGTGTAAATTTATCATAATTTTACCTCCGTTGATAAACCGAACTACTGTCTGTAAAGTAGATAACTCCAGTCTGTGGATCGATATCCAATGAGTTGGTAAACGTGAGGGGCTCATCCAGCAATATCTGGTTGGCTAAGCCACCTTCTGGGCCAACTTCGAGAAGGCCCATATAAGCATCGGCGATAAAAAGACTACCAGTGGATTTGTCAAAAGCCAGGCCCAATGGTCGACCGCACACGTGCTCCGTTCGTTGGTGCTCGTGCGGGCCTTCACAGCCTTCTCTGCATTTAATTAAAATTGAAAACATAAAATAGTCATCGAAGTGTAAACCCCATCGTCATTAGTTATACATTTTTTTAATAGCAAACCTGGACCACCAAAAAGTCAATAACACATTTCCTATCTTAAAAAAAAGGGTGGTTCACTCATGACTCCTGCAGATTAGTAAACGAAAATATGGCATTTTACCAACAACAAGAAAAATGAAAAATATGGCAGCAATTTCTATTTTATCACTCATCCTTTAGCTGTCGTCATTTATTTTTTTTTTTTTTTTAATAAACTGCAACGTTTCACAACACACGCGTGAGGACGCATCAGAGAGAAATAGAGAAAATCAATTAAAGAAGGAATTAAGTTGCGAAGTCAAAATGCTCAATTAAAGAAGGAATTAAGTTGCGTACTCAAAATGCATATATANAACCCCCCCCCCCCCCCCCCCGAATATGGGAACTTCACATGCATGCCAAAATAACAATTTGTGATTTACATATATCCTTGTAATTTATAACAACGAAGTAGACCACGTGAAAGTTGAAGTACATATGCAGAAACAAAAGAAGTACCATTCATTCTTTCTTCTAAGTAATCGTGGTACATGAAAATATATTGTGAACCAATGTATTCGTTCATTATTAGAATTTTCAAAAGATATAATTTCACTATTCAAATAATTTATCAGTAATTTAGATTGGACAGAAGAAGTTGGTGGATACAATTGAAGGAGTTTGAACCACAACGAAAAAGCCAAAAACAAAAAATAACCAAAGGAGAAAGTAGTGCATACCTTGTTGGGGTGGTGACGGCGAAATCGATCCAACGGCTCTCATTGGATAGCCACTTAACAATTCGACCATCAGATAAACCGGTGTAAGGACCTTCGCCGGAGAAATCGAACACAAAACTCTCCGGTCCCGAAGCTCCGGTGGTTGGAATCAGACGGAATTCAGGGAGATGGACAGTCAACATTGATTCTCCATGTTTCGGACTCTCGCTGGAAAAGTTGGTGAGGCTAAAGAAAATCCCGGATATGACCACCAACGAGAGGAGTTTCATCACTTTCCGATGTTTTTACCTCTATTTTGTGTCTTTGTGGTAAGAGCAATGGTTATATATATAAGGTGTCAGAAATAATAAATAGTTTATCTTATACATGTCGAATTCGTGTCAAAAAAACTGAAAACTAAATATTTTCGCTTAATATTTAATTTATTTATGTATTCTTGGGATTTGTGGATATCCGGAATTGCGTTTGTTAGTTTCTTTTGTCATCATCCATTTGTTAGTTATACTTATATGTTAATTTTTTTTCTGTACAAACATTTCCTTAATAGCTTTATTGGGAAAGATATATTTCCTTTTTTTGCCAACCAGACTGTCATGATAGCATGCATTCGCCTACCTACTAAGCTTGACAAGATAGAAGTTTTTGCCGTTTATCGAATGAGATCATAGGGAATTAAGCAAAACATCGCTTTTCCTCTGCCTCTATTTCTCTGCCTCTATTCTTTTCCTCTGCCTCTATCCCATCATGTGTATTTATTAGTAAGATTGTTCATTTTCATTTAACTTTTCCATAAATAAATCAATAAAACAAAAATAATAATTAAATTTTGATTAGATTTCTTATATTTGTAAGGTTTTTATTTGTGAGGCATATTACATGTGGATGGCATGATTGTTTGCAAACGCCGGAAACTGAGGTTCACATTTACTTCATTGTATTTGAGTACTAAAAATTTTGGGCTATCTTCGTATTTAGTAAGGATCAATTCTACAGGCTTGGGGTAAAGTGTAATGTTATTCAACAGAAAACAAGTTATGTATGGAAAATAATATTTTCCTGACATAGAAAATAAAAATTCGGATGAATAACAATATTCTAAAACTTTAAACCAAAAAAATAATAAAATGCAACGAGATCAATAATACCCCACCACACACATTTTAATTTGTAAACATATAATAAATGTTTTTGTTTGGTTAGATATGTATAAATGAAATGAGACCTAGAATTTAACCACAAATAAAGAGAAAAAACAAAAGGACAAAGGAAGTTTGGAGGAAGTGAATTGACAGGAGAAGGGGCAGTGTACAGAAGATGCAACGGCATGAGCCCCACTCGGCAACCTATTCGTTGTGTTGCCTTCTGAGTTCTGACCATTTAAATTTCTTATTTTATTTATTTGTCAAAACAAAAATCTGTTTTATTTATTTGTCAAAAAAAAATCTGTTTTATTTATTTGTCATCAAACCCATCCAAACAAGCAATTCCAAAAAACATCAAACCAATAAGAGCAAGTAATTCAAAAAAGAATGTGACGTCCTCCTGGTTACAAATATTCCACTTTTATTCTGCACAGTATGATTAGTGGACTGCACAGGCCAGTCAATAGCCTCACAAGTATCTTAAATTTTTTAAAACTATAGATACTTTTTTGTTTACACATATATTATATTGGTGTATATACTTTGCTTTTCAAGTAATAAAAAGATGTAAAATAAAAATTGTGGTCCGTAAAAATATAGATCATAAATTTTTTTTTGGACGAAGGACTTATATATTTAAAATGCAAATCTAACCGAGATACAGCAAGTACATCAAAAAGCCTTTGATTATTTATCAAATCCACACACATGAGAAAGTGATACTAATGTAGAAGCAAAAGAAAGATCCTTTAATCACGGTACTAATCAATCAAAACACTTAAAAAGTAATCGTATAAATCACAAACGATCGAGAACCCAAACGGAAGGCAGAAACACAGACCCAAACCAGAGCTTACCATCTCTCTCTTGAACCTCACTTACGAACCTCATAGTCTTCCCTTCACTATCCTCAAGAATCTCCAAAACCTCACCGGTCTCGCCGCAGAGCTTCACGGCCACGGCATGAGGCTTCCCTCCTTCAAAGAGGAAAACCAACAGCTCCATTTTTAACGTCTTCATGAAGAATTTCCCGATCGACGGATGCATCAAAGAAATCCTAGAAAATGGAGTTTTCTTGGAATGCAAGGCAACCCAGAAATCTCCTGTCTCGGTTCTTCTAATGTTATCAGCGTAGCCAGGGAGCTTTGCGAATATGTCTCGGGTCCCGGCTTTTGGTCCCTTGACCCAATATCGATGCACAAGTTGCGTTGGGACCTCGCAGGAAAGCACGAACGAACCATATTTGCTTAAGGCAAGACCATTAGGGAAATGAAGATGGTCCATTACAACTTTGGCCTTTTTCTTTTTCTTATCGTATCGAATCGCTCTTCCCGTCTTTTCGCCGCACAGAAACGCATAGAATACGTCCCTGGTCCAAACAACGACGAAATATTGTAAGAAAATTGCCGACAGGTAAAGTAAACAACAATCTTGATTTCTGAATTTCGAAAAGAAGTAAATAGAGAGGTAAAGTTATAATACCCGAAGTGGTAGGTGTCGCTGCTATCGTTGAAGTAGATAGCATCCTCTTCTTCGTCTATATCCATTTGGTTCGCAAACATAATTTTCTGACCTTGGACCTCGTCCAAGACCTTCTCTGCCAATCCTCCTTTAGGCCCCACCCTCATTATGCCTAAGTAACCGTCACAAAAGTACAAATCTCCCGTTTTCTTCTCGAAGCTAAGTCCCAAAGGTCTCCCACACGCAGGTTCCACCTTATTGCTTGAACAGTTCCCTCTTCATACACAGAAACTTTACTATAACTTTGTCGTATTCTCATTTATTTTATGAACATTTATATACTAGGGTTTGATCTTCTTCCTTTTTAAAAAAAATTTGTTTACATGATAAATATTGTGTGCTACGTTTTTTTAACTAAAGAAAATGTAACATGTGAGTTGTACATTTTTCCTAAGAAAATGCAAATAACCAATATTATGCAAACAAACCTGTCGGGAGATGCGTGGGCGAATTCAACCCATCCAAGATCTTCACCGCTCCACTTAAGGATGCGGCCGTCTGTGACGCCGACGTATGGGCCTCCTCCTTGTGGGTCCCAGTCCAGGCTCTCCGGTCCATCAACGGGAAGCGGGATCATCCTCGCCGTAGTTAGGACGTTATTTGAGCCCACTAAATTCTCCGGTCCGATTATGGATGGCCCCACGAAAATAACCAGGACGGCCATAACCGCCGTCACAACGGCCCACGTCAGAATTTCCGGCTGATTGGCGTTAATTTTGTAGCTGCTTTACTTTCTACTTCAAGATAAATCTGTGTTTTAAATATCTAAACAATTTTTTTTGTTTCATCTCCTTAATACTCAAAAACCATTATATATAAACCAAGGAATGGATTAGTGGTTTTTATACTTGATAGAGGAGTTGACATATTGGTTTAAAACATGATCCATTATCCTCAAGTGTGGAATTATACTACATTTATTCTATTTGACCACATGGATATAAGATTTTTTTTGTTCAATTAAAAATCCAAAGAAATGGTCTATCCGAAAAATCAATGAGTTGCACATCTCCTATAAATTAGTTTGGGCTCTTCCATAAATTTGAGATTTACCATGGATATAAGTTTTTTTTTGGTTCAATTAAAAATCCAAAGAAATGGTTTATCCGAAAAATCAATGAGTTGCACATCTCCTATAAATTAGTTTGGGCTCTTCCATAAATTTGAGATTTAACATGAGTTATATAAAAAAAAAAAACCTTATATAAAATATTTGAAATACAGTTATAATTTTTTTTTTCTTTTTTTTTTGTTGTTGGAAATTTGTTCTGTTATCAATGAACAACATTCAATAATATCGAGTTACCCAAAGCGGCCAAAGCTTTGGATACCTACAAGCTACAAGGCTGTAACATCATCGTCTAGATATCGAGAATGAATTACTACTAGCAACAGAGCCCCTCAATTTTTTGGGTAGGGAGTCCGTTTTGACCCATAGCTAAGACGTATCCATAGTCCATATATAATGATATAATAATCGAGTTGTTAGCCATTGATAACATTTTATTTTAATAAGTAGTTTGTTGGTTTGTAGGGTGCCGTTAATTGCACTATATAGTAAATACCTTGCGAATAACTACATTTCAAAGTAAATAGTAAATAAGACTCCTAACCAAGTAACTATTATTTGAAAGCCTCGTGGGTATTGTAATGTACATTTTATTAAACAAAAAGCTATAAATATTGTAGTCACATTATATATTGTTTTATTTTTCTGTGATATGTGCCGATGTGCGTCAACAAAATTGGATAGTTTGGCAAGATAGGATTTTATATTGAGAGATTTGGTACTACACCTTGATATAACTAATAACAATTATTCTACACCAACAAAAATAAAGATATAATATTATTAATTGTAGCGTTAGAAAGGAGTTTAATGCGAGCTTTATAATCAAATGGAGTTACACGAGCATAATCGTATGTATACTCTTTATTTATTGTATTATATGATACCTAACCTAAAATATAAAGATTTGGTGTGTAATATTGCCTTTTCCTTGGCCAATTGTGTTCTATCGGAGGGACAGTGGGCCATATATCGTATATTGAGTCCTAGCATCGCGTGTAAGGGCATTTTAAATTTCGGTTCAGATTTATATATTTTATGGATTAAAGACTAATGATGAAACAAACCATCTAGGGGACAAGAAACACAAAAGGACCATCTACATTTTCAACTTAATTAAATTTCACATGAAATGAACTTTGTTATCCAGTATTTGAGGGTTGGCGTATTACGTACACATCAAAGAATTAGCATATAACCATATAATTAACCACACGATTGATATATGACCTACAAATTTAATTTATAGTAAAAGTTCATGAATGTTGTGAAATGCACGAAACAAAGTCTGTTAACTGATTGTTAAACCCTAAAGGTAAATAAATGTTTTTTTGTCGTTTGTATGTACTGTGTTCTTTTAGTCAAAATAATGATATGTAAAATTTTAAAAAGAGCACACTAGTTTCATCTTGCGTATGACTGCATATTTTAACCCAAACTATATACTACGGTTAAAACTATTGGCCTGTCCGGTTTACGCAACCAAGTTTGTATCGACGTATGATAGATTTGAGACAGCCCGTATCACGGAGGATTCATGTGTTAAGGCATCTACAGTGCGTCAGTGCCCACTTAATAAACTAGTTTTTGGACGAATCTCATACATTTTTCCATCCGAGGTAAAGTCTTTCATAAATAAGATTTAAACTCTGATTTTTATAACGCAACCTCTTTTGGAGAACAACAACAACCACTAATAAAACTATCTACATTTGGTAATGCTGATTTTACTTTACATTGGGTTTAAATCCGGAGATAAAACCTAACAGAACCATAAAGACAAAAAAAAATAACTACACTCCCCACAAAGGTTGGTTATATAACTCGAGTTCTTTTTTTTTTCTTTTCTTTTGTCGACAAGTTGAGCTGTTAATATTCTCAAAGTAGATCTCAATGTACGGTCGTATATTTTTAAAATAATGGCCGAGGTTTGGTTCACCGTATTAAGACCATAATCTCTTTTTTCTTTTATAAAATCTTCTTGTATATCACCGTGAGCTAACGTGTTTCGATACTAGTTTATACACACCGAAGCACTCAAAAACATATGCTACTAATAATAATGTGAGTTTATCGATACATGAAACTTTAAAATACTTTGTCAATTATAAGACTGATCGGTTACAACCACTCGTAATACGCACCCATTTTATTCATTTTTAAATTAATTGGGTAGTTCTTTAAAAATTAGATCCATCAGCGCGCTTAAGTGTGTCGTGGCATAACAATTCGCTATGCTTTTTTTTCCTTTTTTGTTAAATGGTTTAACAATTCGCTATGCTAAGAACTCTACCTTATGGTTAACTGAAATTGTTTTTCCAGACATTCGTATTTATGTGTAATGGCTTACAATCATGATTATTGTTTTTGTTAATATTAGAGAACGATCGTTATAGAATAAATAAATATACACATTATGAAAAACTATTAAAGAATAAATAACCACATACAATAGAAAAGATAATCGAAGTGACTTAGAAAATAAGTGTGATGGTGTCTTTTATAATTCCTTCCATGCTTATATCAGAATGAATTCGATTAGAGCCAAAAGGAAAAAAACAGCTGAATCAGTTTTTGAGTGCGTGTTTGTGAGTTTTAGAATCTGAATTATTATTTGATGTATGCTCTCTTTATATTCTTTTCTTTTTTCCTTTTTGTTTGATAAAAGGGTTTGCAAGCTTTGAATTAGATCGCTCCTTTTATGNTTTTTTTTTTTTTTTTTTTTTTTTTTTTTGTCAACAGTCTATGTTCCTACATCGGTTCGAAGGACGCAACCGGTGGAACAGAATTTACATATTACACATCATAAGGCTGATCTCGAACACTCCGTGCTAACTTGTCTGCCTTCGTGTTTTTCATCCTTGGGATATGAGCAAGGGAGAACGTCTAAAATTTTCTTCTGCATCTTTCCACTTCTTTTAGTAGAATCTCAAAAGTCGGCCATTCGGTAGGTGTAGACACCATCTTCACCAAATCAGCACATGCCGTTTATGAGTATATCTTTTATCTTTGTCGAATTCAGATACCAGATTGTTACATAGTAATAATAGTGAGAAGAAAAATTAGACAAAAATACTTTTTTTTGTTGTTGTGAAAGATACTCTAAAATTGATATATGTTAGAAAATAAAATAAATAAATCAAAGATGGAGGCCACCAGATACGATCCACCGTATCTTCCCTCATGTCACATGCCAACGTCTCTCTATGCGTTAAATATAATATTCGTTACATTGACTTTGCATTTATAGCAATCTAATATCTTATATTTATATACACATGGATATAGTTTTGTGTTTTATAAAATAAAATCCAAATTTACAAGTCAAATACTAAGTATTCGCCGAATGTGATTTGATAATTACACAATAGGTTTCTTTCAGCGTGTCAAATCATAAAGTTGCAAAATTTCAAAGTAAAGATCTCATACTTATTTTATGTGTAGAACAAGTCAAATATTTACTTTTGTTTGGTTACTTATTACTTGGTTTATTTGTGATAAGTAATCAATAAAACGTTTGTATCGTCGTCAATTAATGAGCTCAGAATAAGACTCATGACAATCTGATAAAGACACAAAGATTCCACCAACCGGTAAATTTATTTTATCTTTAAATAAACCATAAATGTATTTTGTTTAACAAAAAAATTGAGAAACAGAAGAAAAAGAGAGCTACGTACCATTAAGGCAAAAATACCCGAAAGACAGGGAAGGTACTGGTCAAGTGGTCAGTGGTCTCCGTCAAATCTATTTCTAACTTTTTTTAATGAGTACTATAAATTTTTCATTCCAGATAGCACAAATAAATTACCTAGGACTTCATAAAATATGCGTAAAAAAGTTGCAACCACCACCATAAAACTCGTGTAAAATGACTAGTTTGATGTTTGTGCGTAAAAAAATGTTCAATCCACTTAATATTTTTACTCACCCCCACTAATTCGTAGACTTCTTCTTAACCACCACCATAAAACTCGTGTAAAATGACTAGTTTGATGTTTGTGCGTAAAAAAATGTTCAATCCACTTAATATTTTTACTCACCCCCACTAATTCTTAGACTTCTTCTTCTAAAAATGGGTCCATTTAATATAATTGTAGGGTCAAAAGTTGTGATGATGAAGTTATGAATGTGTTGAAGAGGAGGAGGGGTCCTCTATCATCAAAGAGACATGGACGGTTGTGCTGAAGTTTAAAGAGACAAGATCTCGACTGAAGATCTATTCGACTATACATTTGTAGGTTTTTGAGATTCAAAGCATATCTTCCCGACACATCGTGCATTACAATTTCATGAACACTCCATTCATCAAATTGCTTTTTTAGTCAATGCCACGATCCTTTGACTCTTGCTTCTTTAATCTCTTTGATTGCTATATTAAATCTCTCTCTCTTTTTTTTTTGTTAAAGGGCTTTTGCTATATTGAATGTCGTTTATATTTAGTCTTATATTAATTTTTTAGGTAGGGTTGCTATCAAAGTGAAAACACCGAAACCAAATACTACAACATATAGAGTGATGGATTAATAATTTGGAGTTTTGAAGATTTTGTTTATGAATTTATGTCAGTTATTAAGTCATTCCAAAAACTTTACCATAGTATTTGGCTATCAAAGACATTTTAAACCATAAAAATATGATTTCCAAAAGATTTCAATGATAAGTATAAAATTCGACATGAGATTTTCCAGTTACCAAAAATAACAACTAGAAGTATTATGTAAATATGATTAGGAGATTAAAAACATTTACATGGTTAATAATCTTCAATTAGTTTGAAAGATATATGAATGTTTTGGCTATGAATTCATATTTCAAACATGACACTGTGTCTATAAAAAAAGATATGTATCATGGATCTGTCAGTATTAAAACTATAGACTAAAAAAAGTCCATTCATTCAACCAAAGATTTTGAAATTACATTCGATTCAGACACTTTGTCTTTATACAAATAATCAAAATATCAATTCTTTATCACATAACTAGTAAATTAATACTAACTGTTTCGGTACATATATGAGTTAAACGTGCAATATTAGTTTACGATAGGAATCTTATGTCATAGCCAATGGTCTGTTAGCAAACAAAATAAAAAGAATGGTCTTACATTGTCATTTTGTTGCGGATTACAAGTTGCTCTTTTTATAAAAATGATAAGAAATGGAAGGGAAAAGAAAAGAGAAAGGAAACGTTGAAAGTGAGAGGGACAATATGGAACCCACTGGAGCAATAAGAGAATAGTTAGAGCAAGATTATTGGAAGAAAAGAAAATTGTATCTTAGTTAATATTATTTTAAGAAAAAGAAAAAAAGAAGAGAGAGAATATAAGAAAACAGGAAAAAGAAAGGAACATAAACACAAGATTCGTTTCTTAAAACATCTTATATAAGAAACCTTTTTTTTTTTTTTTTTTCTTTTTGATTTAAAAAAATGCATTAATTTGTCTAAGAAACTTCATAAGATCTACCAATAATCATGGTCTTATTGGCAGAGAGACTTTTCATGTGTGTCTACCATACTTTTGATACGTGTCGTCCGGATGATATAAAGACGATGATTATACTGGTGATGATGGGCATGACCATGGGAAGCAAATCTTTGGCAGAGAATCAAGTGAACATTGCCATGTCTTTGCCAACTACCACACGACCCAACTGCTACTAATTTCATAATCTTTTGCCAACGAATCCGACTACTAAAAATACGATAATTAAGCTATATCACATGTAGGTTATTTTCTTTAAACATATATTAGGAATTGTATAGATGAAAAACCAAGTAAGAATTTATACTAGGAATAGTTACATCTTCTATGAAATAACACTTATAATATAAAATTTCATTTTTAATATCATTATATATTCGTTCTGGGGTTTAGAAAATCCTACGATATATTTGTGCTGCCATTATATATATGATCAATATATAGAAAATTTGGAAAAATACACTATTATGAGTTTTTAATTTGAAAAATACCCTAGTTTTTTTATAGTTTTGAAAACTACACTTTTTTAAATATAAAATGACTCATTTGTCTTAATCTTAAGTTCATAAAAAAATATAAAAAATTGAAAAATAAAAACGAAATTTAAATAGCTAAAAAAATAGTCAATTGTTTTAAAATAAATACAAAATATTATAATTTGATTATGTTTTATTCTGAAAATAAACATTTATAACTTATGATATTCATATGTATAAATAAAATAAAAATAAACACAAGAAAAAAAATATAAAAAAGTTGTGAATAATTGTGGTTGCATAAAATATAGATTAAAGATTTAAAGGTATGAGATTAATGTATGTTTTAGAAAATATGTTATTTTATAGAAGTTTCCAAAAATAATTAAATTCTTACAAAGATAAAATTTAAAATAGGAGATATATTTCTATATTTTAAAATTTTTATTTAAATAATTAACATAAATTTATCTAAAAATAAAATAAAATGATATTATTAATAATAATAATTCAGAATTTCGTTTATAATTTATAATTATCTATTAGTGTTTGTTTAAATAAGATTAAAAAGACAATTTTATATTAAAATAGTATAATTTTCAAAATCAAAATAAAGAGGGTATTTTTCAAATATCAAATCTTATTTAACGTATTATGCAAAATCCCCCATCAATATAACCCATAAACACTGACACAAAAAAACGTCAAATTACAAAATGAAACAATAAAAAAGTAACATCAAAATTACGTCCAATAACTAAATGATACGCAATATAACACACGTCACATCGAGTTTCATGAATCCACATAAAGCACACAACATAAAATGCAAAATACAAATAAGGATGATAGATTTCCTATTCTTTGTGGTCCGATGAAAACCCTTTTTACACATCACACTTTCAATCAGGACCATCTATAATTATTTCGAATTTTTTAAAAGGTTAAATATAAACAAATTTGATTTCAAATAAATACATTAACAAATCAAACTTGACGTAAGGAAAAAAACATTCAAAAACTTAATTGGAACAGTAAAAAGAGACATATAGTAAAAAATAGTAAAACTTCTTTGCACATATTCTCTTTTAACGTGATTGTGGACTTTCCCATCTCTACAATTCAATAAAAGAGAATATGTGCAAATAATCTTTACTATCTTTGCATGTGTAAACTGTAGACAATAGAAAGCCCTCCAAAACATCTATCATTTTTTTGGCCAGCCCTCCAAAACAACTATGAGAACTATCTATGGGCGTTAAACTAGCAAAGCATGTGGTTGTGGTAGTATGTATATTAATCAAATCCCTCATCTGCTTATCTTAATCTCAGAAAGTCTTTGGTGGATAAAACAAATCCTTTAAAATCTTCATAAAGATTTGTTTCATTATTTTATCCACTATCAAAGTTTCTTTATTTTCTTTATCTCATTGTCGTCTTAGAAATTAATTACATCCATTCCTCAAAACTTGCTTAGTCCGTAACTCAAAGCTAGATCTATTTTTAGTCTCTCTCTCTCAACTCCTTTTATTTTCCTTTTCGTCTCTCTCCCTCTTACAACTCCTTTTATTTCTCCTCCTCCTCTCTGTTTAGGTCATTGAGAACTCTCAACATTTCCAGAAAAAAAGGGAAAAAACGGGCAAAGAGAATCTTCGAAGAGAAGTAAAAGAAAACAAAAAAAAGAAGTTGCAAATTTTCCATTAAATTTCCGCAATGGGTATTGTAACAGAGTCATCACAGTTCCATGTTTTGGCTGTTGATGATAGTCTCTTTGATCGGAAAATGATAGAGAGATTGCTCCAAAAGTCTTCGTGTCAAGGTATATAGTAAGAAGAAAAAAAAAGTCAATTAAAGCAGAGGAAAAGCAAATTTATTAAAAAAAAAGCTTTTTTTTGTTCGTATGTTTGCAGTAACTACAGTTGATTCAGGCTCTAAAGCTCTCGAGTTTCTGGGTTTGAGAGAAAGTGACGAGAGCAACGATCCAAATGCGCCCTCTACATCACCCGAAGATCATCAGGTTCATTTTCTTTTTTAATGATTTGTTTTTTTGATAACTCATTTTCTTTTTTCATGATTTTTTTTTTTTTTTTTTTAATGATTCAACTGGGTTTCATTCCAATTCACAAATTCATTTTTTTAAAAATATTTGTTTATATGTGGATTTTTGCAGGAAGTTGAAATAAATCTCATAATTACAGATTACTGTATGCCTGGAATGACTGGTTATGATTTGCTCAAGAAAGTTAAGGTATTTCTTCTTCTTCTTCCTTCTTCTTTTTTCTTTGATTTTTTTGGCTAATTTTCTCTATTGGGTTGGTGCCTTTTCCAGCTCTGGGAAATTCGTTTTCCAGAAAAAGAAATAAAGTTTTTCTCTTTAGTTATAATTGAGAATGTCAAAGAGGAAAATCTCTTTGGAATATTTTTCCCACTTGCTTAAACTTTTCTTGAATGACACTGTATCATGAGAACAATTTGCTTTCAAATTTACAGAAATTTATATGATTGTGTAGGAATCAGCAGCTTTTAAAAGCATTCCCGTTGTAATAATGTCATCTGAGAACGTTCCTGCTAGAATCTCCAGGCAAGCCACTGTTTCTTTATCATTAGATTGGCTTTTATTGTCATCTTTAACGCTGTAACAGAATAAAACATGAAACTCTCTATGTAGATTTCTTGCAATGGATCTGGAATTTTAGTACTCATATAATGTGTCCTGAAAATTTTGAAAAAACAGATGTTTGGAAGAAGGAGCTGAAGAGTTTTTCTTGAAACCAGTAAAGTTGGCTGATCTTACAAAGTTGAAACCTCATATGATGAAAACCAAATTGAAGAAAGAGAGTGAGAAACTAGCCAAAGAAGAGAATGCAGTTTTGATACCAGTTATAGAAGAAGATTCATCAGTGATTGAAATCTTGCCTATCCATCAAGAACTTAAATCTGAACAACATGAACCAATGTTGAGTAGTAACAAGAGGAAAGCAATGGAAGAAGTGATAACTACAGATCGATCACGTCCTAAATACAATGATATCACGAGCTCGGTCTGACCCTTTCTTTCTTTCTTTCGGTTTTCGCGCATAAGTATTTTTTCCAAAACATTGTTATAGAGAAATTTTTATAGTCTTTGTAGGAATGCTTCTTCTGGTAAATACAGAATTGGTAGTAGAGAATGAAGAGGGGATATATATGTAGATGATGATGATGGTGGTAGTGGTTGTTACTTGTTATTGTTCATTATGTGAAAAAATCACTAAATTCCCAATTTTGTTTATGTTTCTTCTTTTTCTGGTAATCAAGACGATCTCAAGAGTAAATAAAATCTACCGAGTTTTCTATGTTTACTTATATTTTGTTTGAGTTCTTGGTTTGTCTATGTGATGTTGTTCTTGTTCAACTTAATTATGTGCAAGTCAGTATTGAAACAGTCTCAAGAGTGAATAAAAATACACTGAGTTTTTATGTTTCCTTATCTTTTGACTTTTGTTTATGTAAATCCGCTATTGCTTATAATACATTTTTCGTTACATTAGAAATTCTTTTTTTTTGGGCAAACAGAAAGCGTTGTATGAAAAAATTATGCTATTACTGATTTTTACAATTTTAATATTATTAAACAGATTTTCTTTTCCGTTTTACATCTTCATTCATTAAGAAATATTTTTTGTATCATATATACACCTTTAATATTCTTAAAATTGTTATAACCAATAAAATTTCTAAGAGACTTTCTGAATATAAAAAAGCACCAATTTTTTTTTTTGTTAAAGAAAAAAAAAGTATTCCAGAAAAACACCTATTTTTCGATTCTCAAAATAAAATCAATCAACTAATATTTGTGATACGCTGGTGAGTACTAAATAATAGGATATGATGAGACTGGAGAGGGCGGACATGACGAACGGGGCAAAAAAGAACAAAACAAGATGAAAAGAAGCGGAATGAGACAGGATTAGATAGGAATTTTACCTATCTTAATTATATATAAGGACAGGATGGGAAAAAACAAAAAGAACGAGATAGGACATGAAAAAACGGAAATGAACATAATTGGATATGATAAGATTAGACGGAATGGGATGGGACAGATAAGACAAACAGAACAGGAAAAAAGGGACGTAATGAAAAGAAACAAAATGAGATGAGATGGGACATGACAGTACATGAATTTTGTTTAACTCTAATTATATTTAATTAATGTGTATAATATTTTTGAAGCAATAATATACCATAGAAATAATAAACCCTAGAAATAAATTAATTTTACCGAAAAATAATAAAATTAACATAAAAATATAAATTCTCGTGCGAAAGGGGTCACCCATGGTAAGGAACAAAACAAAAATCTTAAACATCAAATATAGTGGAACCGAGGGAGTCAAATTAGGTTAAGAAACTTGTTGTATACTATCAGACTTTCGTTTTCTTAGGTACCTTCAGGAGTCAACGAGTTTGCATCGATTCAACCCAAATTTGTTTCAGCTCTTCTTCTAGCTCCACGAGTTTCCTTCAAAAAGCTCAGTTTATCTTCACCTTCACTAGCTCGACTCGTAGTTTATTCACCTGAAAAAAACAGAGGATAACAAAAGTTACCAGAAGATGACGATATTCGAAGCGACATAGTGCGAAGAAACGAAGACTGAGAAATTAGTTACTTATCGATGACGACAACGAATGATGAACAAGAATTGCTGAATATTAACCAGGTTTTTTTTTTTTTCCCCCGATATTTTCGCTATTTATCATATATTCATGATCCACATAACAGAATCTTAATATTTCTTCTTGAAGAAGAGATCCATCTTTAATCAGGTTCCCTCCAAAGTTATGGAAGGTTCATGCAATCTTATTCTCTGCAACTGCCGTGATGCTTCAGAGATCACTTACGACTATGTAACTTTTCTTTCTACTCATTCTCTTAAGCTTATTATTATTATTATTATCACCTGCTCTGTTTCATCTTTTGCTATTGTTTGTTGCTCTGTTTCAGGTGAAGAACAAAATCGAAATCTGTATTCAAAACTACCGGACTTTGGAAGAAACCATGAAGTATCTGCAGGATAATCACCAGATTTGTCACTATCTCACCAAAACAAGTAATCTACAATATCGTCACATTCAAAGACTTTACTTGATTCTATCTATATGCTTCTCTTGTAAATTCTTGAACTTTGTTGAATCTTGTTAGTTTGGGAGAAGCTTCAAGAAGAGAGCCCAGATTTCTTCAAGAACTACTACTTAAGATGCAAAGTGGCTCGTCAGACAAAGATGTTCAACGAATTGCTTGCTAAGCAAGTAGCTCTGATGCTCAAAGCGGGAGATGTTAAAGTTAATTCACGTATGTATAACAGAGAGACCACATTCGTCTTATATATATGATCGACCTTATGCTAAAGATTTGGTTATGTTTGTCTTTCTTGCAGCTGGAATCATGAATCTTTTTCGTCAGTACCCTGAAGCAATTCGTCTTATGGACGATCAAGCTAGCGCATCTGGTAACGGCTCTCTAAAGTAGACCACTCACTTTTTTTCAAAATTTGGGTTTAGGGTTTGTTTAAGTTTGAATTCACTTTGGATTACGTAGCTTCCAAGACAGAGACGGTTTCTCCAAGCTTAGCATTGCCTTATTCAAACGGTCCATCAGGTAAAGCACAGACACATATTTGGTACTATACTCGTTTTTTTGCATTCTGACTTCTAAGAACTCCTCTGTCTCTCTGTTTTCTAGTAACGCAGCTGCAGGTTCCAAGCTTAGCATCGTCTTATACAGATGGTCCATCAGGTACACACACAGTTTTGGTACTGTACTCAGTGCTCGATAACTCGATTTCTTGCTCTTTGCCTTCTAAGAAATTCCTCTGTCTCTCTGTTTTGTAGTGCCGCAGCTGCAGATTCCAAGCTTAGCACCGTCTTATACAGATGGTCCATCAGGTACACACACAGTTTTGGTACTGTACTCAGTGCTCTATAACTCGATTTCTTGCTCTTTGCCTTCTAAGAAATTCCTCTGTCTCTCTGTTTTGTAGTGCCGCAGCTGCAGATTCCAAGCTTACCATTGCCTTATACAAATGGTCCATCAGGTAAAAAACACAATTTTGGTACTGTACTGACTCCTCCATAACTCTTTTTTTTGCACTTTGACTTCTAAGAACTCCTTCCGTCTCTCTATTTTGTAGTAACGCAGCTGCAGATTCCCAATGATCGGATAAATCAACTCCATCCTTGTCTACAGTCTACATCTAATGATCTCCCTTGTAAAGAAAATACTCAATCTTTCTCGCTCATTGCTTTGACCCTTTTAAGTTAAGCATTTGTATGAATCATTCTCCCTTTCTTTGTCTACAGATGGCTATGCAGCTCCAACCCATGCACCAGCAGCTCTTGCTCAATGGCCTTCCTCGGACGATCTTGCCTGTAAGATAAAAGACTAAATCTTTCTTCTTTTCAAGCTCTCATTGTTTCACTCTTCTACTTAAGCATGTGTATGTATCAATCTCCTTTTCTTTTCCCCATAGATGATCTTGGAGCTCCAAACAATGCACCAGCAGCTCGTGCTCAATGGCCTTCCTCGAACGATCTNGGGCCTTCCCCGAACGATTTTGCCTGTAAAAAAAAAGACTTTTTTTTTTTTTTTTTTTTTTTTTCAAGCTCTCATTGTTTCACTCTTTTACTTGAGCTTGTGTATGAATCAATCTCCTTTTCTTTTCCCCATAGATGATCTTGGAGCTCCAAACTATGCACCAGCAGCTGTTGATCGATGGCCTTCATCTAATGATCTTACCTGTAAAACAAACGACTGAATCTTTCGTTTCAATCTCTAATTGTTTCACTCTTATACTTAAGCATTCGTATGAATCATTCTCCTTTTCTTTCCCTACAGATGGTTATGGAACTCAACCCTATACACCAGCATCTGTAGATCAATGGTCTTCATCGACTGATATTCCCTGTAAAAAAAGACTGAATCTTTCTCTTTTTCTCTCTCTCTCATTGTTTCAACCTTCTACTAAAGCATTTGCATGAATCATTCTCCTTTTATTTCCCCACAGATGGCTATGGAGCTCCAACCTTTGCACCAGCAGCTACTACGCCACAATACCCCTTGGCTTCTATATGCGACGTTGTTGGGGGTATTGGTCAATATAACCCAATTTTCCAGGGCATGGATGAAGATTCATTATTTCAACCACAGGGCCTAGATGGACAACACCAACCGCAAATGCCGCGGCAACAAAACTTCCCAATAGGAGCACAAGCGCAGCAAATACTACAATCTGGAGAAGGAAGCAACGGGCTGCAAAATGGAGAAAGCTTTGACCAACGGATATGTCACAACGTTCACACAAATCAACCAATGCGAATGTGTACAAGCGTTGATCAGCAACAAGCACGAGGGGTAATACAGCATCCTCATCCTGATTCAAAAGCTTTGAACACTCCATATAGTGGTAAGTAGCAAAAACCTTTTTCCATTCCCACCATACACATATGGTTTGTATTATAGCTATCCTTTTGTCATCTCTTATATTTACCTATTTTCTTCTCTTTCAAGATGATTGGACATTACCAACGGCTGAAAACCAGCATTGTCTCAAAAGGCAAAAGCTACTAAAAGGCCCCTGAAGAGAGAGGAGCAATGTCAGAGCGAAGCAACAAAAGACATTTGCAAACAGTAGTGGATTTCTAGTTTCGTCAATTCTCTACACTCCCCTAGTCCCTAGATGGCTTTCTCGTTATTTTTCTTTTTTTTTACTTTCCGTTTTGGCATTAGTGAACACAAACCCACAAGCTTTTTGGTAAACTTATTGATAAATAGTTCCAAGTTGGAGACATAAAGGAAGAACAGAATCCAAAACTATTGCAAAGATTGGTGCTTTCACGAATCAGAGCTCTACACTAGCTTTAGTTGAAAGCCAAAAAGTGACTGACTTTAGCTGAGAAAATTGATGAAAACAATCACCACAAAGTGTAATTGCCAAAACATAGTAAATGTAAAGTATTATTATCGAACACAAGATCGCAAATTTCCAGCAAATCTGAAATGTTTAATCATCCAAAACTAGCAACGTAACTTCGGGTTAGCTCCAATTACACAGCAGAATCCCAAATTTTCTCCTAAACACTATTTCATTCTCTAGAAAATCGTAAAGAGATGAGAACCCAAAACAGGCAATTTAGTATGATGAGAACCCAAAATATGATAAGCAAAGCACGAGATTTACGAACCTGAACGGAGAGATGAGATCACATTTCCGATTATCCCTCTTGGAAAACGAACTCCATTGAGACTTAGAATAAGTATCCCACATCGGAAGAAGAGAACATTTCTCTGTTGTATATAATAGTGAAGTTTACATTCATTGTACGTCGAGCTCAGTTGCGCGGGCTTGTGATCCAGGTGGAGACAATAAGATGATGGAACGTTGGATCGATTTCTATGGGCCGGGTTCGAGTTGGGCTTTGTTCTGGCCCGCCCATTCCAAGTTGGGAGTTGAGGCTTGTGGTTTGAGCGAAGGCTTGGGTCTCATGTCTCCTAGAGTTGGGGGAGACTGCGTGAGGCTGGTTTCACAGAGCAGCGTCCACCTCCCGCTCCTTACGGTGGAAGGATTACGGGCCGTTGCCTTCCGAGCCCACTATGACCCATTGAGCCGATTCCGATTGGACCATCTTCTTTTTGCATTCTGCTTCGAAAAATACAATGAATGTAAGCTTCACTAATATGATTGTTTCCGAAACATAGAGAATTGTTTTTTTTCATGTCTTTTTTTTTCATTCTGTTAAACAATAACTCGATAGTCGATACTATGAAAATCATGTCTTATACTATGTATTTGGATTATAACAGAATAGGTTATAGAATTGTTTCTCTATGTTTCCGAAACAATACTATGAAAATACTATGATTTGGATTATAAGGCAAAAGTGCCATAACAGAATAAGTTTAAGATGTCCACTTATGTATTATTTGATGCAATCTTTTGTTGTTTTGTGAACTAGTCCATTGGTTAATCAAAGTTAGGGCAAAATACAATATTTTGTTTTATAATGTCCAATTATAGGAGAAAAATAAAATATGTGGAATTATATGAGAATAGTTGGTTCGTGGGGAAATGTCAGATGATATTTATGTAGGCTCTAAAACAAAAAAAAACCAATTTGCATAAAATACAAGTCATTGTGTCGGGTTGATATAAATGTTCGGGTCGGATCTTTTCTTTTAAGTTCCAAATTATTGGTCGAACAGTGACGTGTCTCCTAACGCTATCCTACCTGGCCAGAAAGAGACGCGGCTGGTGAAAAGTATGAACACGTGGTGACGCCTTACTGGCCAAAAGTTCCCAGCGTGTGGCACGTGTGGGATGTTCTTTCATATTTCTCCTCCTTCACCGTAAAGCTTCACCACTCTGGTGGTCTCTGGGAATGTTTTCTCGATTGAGCTCGCGATTTTGAAGAGAGAAAGAGACACTGACGGAACAAAACCTTCAGAGAAATGGCTATGCCTTTGGAAATGGCGATGCATCTGACGAAAACGGTGTGGTTTGCTCTGAGCGGCTGGATCTTCACATGTTTGTCTATCGCCGACGAAATCGCCGGTTCTCTCAGAAACCGAGATATTGGTCCTTTCCATGTCGGATGATTGTTGTTGCGATCTTCTCCGTAACTGTAGAGAATTGTTTCNTTGTTTTTTTTTTTTTTTTTTTTTTTTGGCTATGAGAAATGTTTCGGAATAACTCGATACCCTAAATATTGAGGGGTTTGGGTTTATAGAGCCATAGAGGAGATATATTAAGTGTTACTGATATATAATACGTCTCAGTTTGTGTAAGTTTCTGTTGATTTGAGTGAATATAGTTACATGATTTCTTAACATTTGATTGTTGTTTCTTGTTTCTTGTCTCCAAAATTATATTGGATTACTTCAAACTGTGATTAAGGATTTGCAATTAAATGTCGAATTTGTTCATCCATTTGATTAGCTTACCAATACCATTCGCTGAGATTAAGCTGGGGTTTGGCAGAGGATCAGAGGATCTTCAGATCCGCGAAGATATACAAGAGTAAATAATAAGCAAATGTGTAAATGTACGTAGGAGTACGTCGTATCTATGCGTACTTAAGGTATAAGCGAGAAAATATTCCAAACAAATTTACCGCGTTATCTTTCTTTACGGATAAGTTATCAAGAAAAGAGAGCTTTGTAGAGTCAAGAAAAGAGAGGCCTAGAGGGTCATTCATTTGTGTGTGTTTCTATTGATTTGAGAGAATAATGTTGAGCTTTTCTTATATAGATATGGGATTTATTGACATTAATGGTTTTTTCCTGGTTCTTATTTCCAAAATTGGGTTACTTCAGAGTTCAGATAATTTCGACTTTGTTCGTCCCTCTTGGGTTACACTCGCTGAGATTAAGCTGTTTTTGGTAGAGGATCATTCAGTTGCTCAAAGAATTACTTGTCTAAATCTACGTGTATTATGTGTAAACGGAGCAACCAAGATCACAAGTTAAAATGTTAAATCTTGAAATTATCCTAAACAAATTGAGCGCATTGGGAATCTTTCTTTACGGATATGTTATTAAGTTCTTTCTTATTATATGAAAAAAGAGATTGAGTTTCTTCTTTTGCCCATCTTGCTTTTTCTTTAATATATCTTAAACTCAATATTTATTATTTTGGTCCCTCAGTTTAAAAAGGCAAAGGCAAAGCACCAGGAATACTCAATGAGTGTGCCTTGTGCAATGCAGTTTCGTGTTTATTCTCTCAAATAAAATATCAGTACGGATCTCAATTCCTCTGGTCAATAATTGGTAAACTTAGTTCCAGTTTTTATGTCGTATGTGCTGGAAATTGAGTTTACTGACTTTTTATGGGATAATTAAGAAAACTCCGTATTTACAGTTCGTAATCTTTTTCGATTGGAGACTAAAGGAATGTTAAAACTAGTTTTTCCATAAACGGTGTTAAGAGTTTTGAAAATTTTATTACTTGCTATACTGCTTCATTTCTGTTAAGCTTGAACTATTATGTTAAATAAACAGGTTCTTGTTCATCCGTAAATGTTTTGTAATTATTTAGTTATTTTTAATTTGTTGCCAACATTTTTTTATAAGTTCTTATATAAAAGTTTGCGTAGGTTATACAATGTTGTCTTGTTCTCCCAAAACAATATTTTAGTGGAAGTCTTTAGCTAAGTTAAAAATTTAGAAATTATGCAGTTTTTAAGGATCTTGACAGATTACTTTTTGCAGCACTGTTTACTTTGTTTTGATATCTGAATTTACGCCCTAATAATTAGGAACAAAATATATACTTTCCTTAGTTCTCTAATAAAATCAAATTTGATATCGCAAAATCAACATTACCTTCATCGTCTTCTTTAGTGTTTCACCATCTTCCACCTCAACTTACCTAGACAGCTCCGTTCCACCTTTTTTCTCTCTCACACTCACTTTCTCTTTTATATTCTCCGACAAAAGGAAAAGCACAAGAAACCCAGAAAAAAGAGAGTGAGAAACTAAAAAAACACAGACGCCATTTCTTCTTCTTCTCTCTGCTCTGGTTCAAAGTCATGGGCTCTTCTGCTTCTAAAACAGCTTCTTCTTCTTCTTCTTCTCCTTGTTCGGCTTCAAACTCACCTCCGGAGACGAAATTCATCTCCCAGTTCCCGTCGTCGTCTTTGTCAACGACGGCCCCGAGAGCTTTCTCCTTTCCAATGCCGTCGATTCATCATCCACCGTCTAAAAAAGGCGACACGCACCACCTCGTCTCCCTAACTTCCACCACTTACGGCTCTCTTCCACTCCTCGACCTCGACGAAGCCTCTGACAGCAGCCAGACATTGCCTCATGTCTCCATTTCAGGGCAGAACAATAAGAAGGCCCCCGAGACAGAGGACACGTTGTCTCCTGACTCAGTGATCAACACATGGGAACTCATGAACGGTCTCGACGACGACGAATACGGTTGCGTTAACGGTAAGCGTAACTCCGCCGTAAAGTTTGATTCTTTCTCTAAACCCATCAATGGGTCTGCGTTGAAACTGGACGATTCTTACGAAATCGAAGAAGATGAGGAAGATTGGATTCCAATGCCTTCTGAACCAAAGCAGCCTCTGTGGAAGCTTTTGTCTGAAGAATCGTTTCTCTCTGATTTAGATCCTAACATCATCTCGTCATACAAGAGAGCATTGTCTTCCAAACGACTAGGCAAAAACACGAAACCAGTCTCAAACCAACCTGTTGTAATCAGTTTGCCACAATCTACATCTTTGGAAGAGCAAGAGAAACCAAGAATGCCAGAAACAGAGGACAGCAAGAAGGAGATAGTACTACTCTACTTCACTAGCCTCAGAGGAATTCGAAAGACTTATGAGGATTGCTGTTGCGTAAGAGCGATCTTGAGAGGGTTTCAGGTTGCGGTAGAGGAGCGCGACATCTCGATGGATTCCAGTTACAGAAAAGAGCTTCAGATCGCACTCGGCGGATCGAAACCGGTTTGTTTGCCTCAGGTGTTTATAAGAGGCGTCCACATCGGTGGGATTGAGGAGATCAAGAAACTCAACGATGGAGGCGAGTTGGGAGAGATGTTAAAAGGGTTTCCTGTTTGTGAATCCGTGGGAGCTTGCGAGAGCTGTGGGGATGCAAGGTTTGTGCCGTGTACTGATTGTGGCGGTAGTACTAAAGTGTTTGAGGAGCGAGAAGATGGGTTCAAGAGATGCAATGGGTGCAATGAGAATGGTTTGGTACGTTGTAACAAGTGTTGTCTTTAGTGATTCATTTGACTCGTTTGAATTGTTGTTGTTGTGAACTGAAGAAGAAAATGTAGAGCTATACTATTGACTTGAGAAATGTTTGGTTGGTTTGTGTTCTTTGAATGAATTGGTTGTGTAATATTATGTGTATTTTGTATATTGAGGATAACAAATGGCTTTTTGGTTAAGGCAGTATAAGGCTCAAAATTATTTTGTTCTACTAGGCCTTGATTTTTTTTTTTTTTTTTTAATAATGCGTTAAGTAATGAATGTTAACTTTGTTCCAAACAAAGTATTACTGTATAAATTCATTTGTTGTAAATATATTTATGAAAAACCTGAAAATATTTTATAACTCTCTTCTAATCTATTGTGTGATTTTAAAGTTCATACATCCAATTTGTTAGGTCGAACAGTCAAAGTTTATAGAATTCTATATATCACTGAAATTCAATGAAAAGATACACATATTGTACATGTTGCTAGCATAATATCTGTTACAAAAGAGATTTTTTTTTCTTTTTTTTGTTCACTGCAGCACATACTTATTGTGATTTGCATATCAAATATAATTGGATACATGTCCATAAAAAACGGTTCAGATTTATTTTTTTTCTCCAACTACGATTATGATTTTTGAAAGAAAAAAAATAACTAAATTTTTTCTTAAAATCACAATAATATCCCAACCCTAAAAAACAACAAACTCTTCTCTCGGCTTCAGCAACCATCGACACAAAAACTCACCAATCCTCTCTCTCTACACACCATCTCTGCATCATTCCGCTTACAAACTTTCTCTGAGAGAGTGAAATCGAAAAACCTAATATTTTGATCACCACACTTGAAGGTTAAGATTCCGCCAGATGGCCTCCCCACCGTTAGCCTTGGCCCAATCTCCTCCTCCAGCCACTGGAAGAAATCCTCATTGTTGGTCCGAGCTTCCTCTAGACCTCATGCAGACGGTTCTCGAACGCCTTGGCTTTACCGATTTCGAACGAGCTAAAATCGGTTTGCTCATCATGGCAATCCGGCTGGAGACAATCTCAGCCAAACAACCAGATCCCTTGGATGATTCTGTTCCCCGTGGAAAAGAACCACTGTCTCTTGTTCAATCCTCAAGACAAAGAAAAAGTCCACAAAACTCAACAGCTCGACGACGACTTTGCAAATAGCTTTTGTTCCAAGACTTATAGAAGCTGGCTTTTGATGCAAACTTGTTATAGAGGCTGGGAGAATAACCATATCTATATTTTAAATATTTTGACGCACGAGAGGATCAATCTACCCGCTACCAAAAGAATCTTCACTCCTCAGATACTATGGAGATACTATGGATAGACGAGAAAACCAAAGATTATCTTGTTATAGGCAATGTTAACGACGAAACTTTGATTTCTTTCAAGAAAGGAGATAGATCGTGGAAAGAAATCCTCCTGTTTCCAGGTATTGGGGATCGGCGTATGGGATGTCATGAAATAATCCCACAGCTGGTATACAAAGATGACAAGCTTTTTTGTCTCAACTTTAACAAACTCCATGTTTTCGATTTCTCTGGAGATGTTCCGGTGCTGGTTTTCACAACTTGCGTAAAGGAATGCGTGAAAAGACAGTTAGTTTATCGCATGAGAATTCCACCCGATCGAGGACGACGTTTACATGAGGAATAATGTGGTAGTCACTCTAGGAGGAGATATCTTGATTGTTACGAGAGAACTTCCGCGACGGTCCCATACATGGAACTTTAATATCTTCAAGATGGCTGGTTAATTATTCATCCAAGTGGGAGGAAGTTTTTACTTTGGGAGATGATGAGGCAATTCTCTTAGAGTTGGGTATAACAGTGCTCGCTAAGGACCTGGAAGGAATCACTAGTAACTCCATCTACTTCTGTGAAGACCTTCATGGAGAACTGGATTACGAAAATGATTTGTACATATACAATCTCGATACAAAGATGGTTGAACAACCACAAAGATTTGTTGCTTCCTCTGATCCATTCTCTTATGCTTGTTGGTTCTTACCAAGTTTCAAAAGGGGATGATTCATCATATCATAGTTTTCTCATCGTTGTTTTTATTTTTCTTTTCTTATGTATTAAAAATGTGACACTGATGAAGAAATTTCCTCATTGTCATAAACATGTGTACCAAAAGGCTGATACTACGGGTCGTTTGACCGAGGACCTTTGCTAGTGAATACGTTTCTGTATACAAGAAAGCGGAAAGGCTTTTGGATCATTGTCAACTTCTACTAGTAATGAAGATTTGCCGTAGCTTGTGGTTACGGTATTAAAAATGTGCTTTGTTGACAGTGATTCCTTTTTGTTTCTAAAACTCATGTAAATGGCTCTTAAGTTCTTTGCTCGTCATTATGACATACTTGTCCATCATATCTCTAGCCAAAGGCAACGGGAGCGACCATGGGTTTTCTCTTGCTTCCAACCAGAGTATAAGTGTATATCAAACAAATTCATCTGTTGTAAATATATTTTATGAAAAACCTGCAACTATTAAACTTTTATAAAAATATATATGATTTTTTCACATAAGTATATATGCAAATAATGTGTGAGAAGAGAATCACATTCTTAATTAATCTCTTGTGTGATTTTTTTATGTTGTTGCTATTTTCCGGCACTTTTGGTTTTGACTAGTCTTGAGCCAAAGTTTTACGTTTGAGTTTCCCAAAGAGCACTAAAAGTGACAGCTAAAATCGCCTTTGACTACGTCACCTCCATGCTCATTGGCTAGTGGCTACTGTCCAGCTCCGTTGCATGCTTCATTCACTGTCACCGTAACAACTAACAACGTCACCACCAAACTTGAAACGACAGCGTATCACGCCGTCTTCATTCCCTCTCTCTACTCAAGCTTGCTTGCTTCCTCGAGACTCGAGATAGAGACGATGGAGGGGAAAGGGAAGGAGTTAGCGGTTGAACCTGGTGTGAGCAGGTCCGCTGATGATTCAAGTGTAGAGAGTCACAGCTATTACCTGGCGCGACGAACCACTATGGAGATGCTCCGGGACAGAGGATACGAAGTCTCCGACGATGAAAATGAAAATAATTATTTTGGTGCCAGCTTTAATATGTGATAAAGACATTTTTTCCTTAAAGCAGGGCACCAAAATAATTATCTAATAATTTCCCTGCATAATTTAATTTGAGAAGTAAAGATATATGAAAATTTCCTTAGATTTGTAAGAAAATACTTCCAATTCCATTACAACTAGAGAAAAAAATGTCTTTATATCACATATTAAAGCTGGGCACCAAAATAATTATCTAATAATTTCCCTGCATACTTTAATTTGAGAAGTAAAGATATATGAAAATCTCCTTAAATTTGTAAGAAAATACTTCCAATTCCATTACAACTAGATCCAAAAAAATAGTTCCAGAAGATATTTTATCGTCGGAAAAAAGTTTGCCAGCTACACGAAGTATATGCCACGGTATGGTCAACCATCCAAACAATTTTAATGTATGGCTAGCTACACGAAGTATATATTTCGCATGGCCACATATACGAACTATAGTCACAGGCGTATTAAAATTCCGATTTTCGAATTTCCGAAATTAAACCCAGCTAGAGATTCATATCGAAAACCGATCCAAACCTAATTGAACAAACCCAAACGGCCAAAGAGACACCCGACCCAATTCAAATTAATGACCCATGCCCAACTGAAAACAAAAAAGAAGCCCAATTGGAGACTTTTTAATTTTTCACTTACACTTGTTGCGATTGATTTGAATTCTAGGGTTATAGAAAAAATTGTGAGAGTATAATTTGAGAAATAAGATTGATTTGTTGGTGATTTCAAGCAAGATGATTGATTTGTGCTCGAATCTCGTTCCAATGAGGTATTTATTTCACTTTCTGGGTTTTGAATTTGGGTATAATTTTGTGCTTGAGATTTGACGAAATTAAGGGTCTGTGATTGAAATGCGATTTCGTTCTGGGTTTTATGGGATTTTGTGGTATAACTCGTGTTTTTGATTGACCTTATGCATGATTAGTAATAAACCTAAGAAAGAAGTTTCAAGTTGTGTCGGGTTTTGTTCGAGAAAGATGAGGTTTTGTTTCTTTTCTTTGTTTAATGTCAAGTTGTTGTTTAAAATGGTTTGTTTGGTCGGGAATGTTTGAGTGTTTATTTTATTTTTTATCATTAATCTGGTCTGATATGTCTTATTTAATGTCTTGTAGTGAACTGATTTTGGTCAAAGTGAATTGTCATCATTCTGGGCAATTCATAAGGAAAAGTGGTATATTGGATTATGGAGATGGAGTCGTAGATGATAAAAAAATAGATGATGTAAATTACATACCTAATTCAACCTCCAAGCAATTTTCCAAGATTTTAAGCCTCTGGTTTTGATCAGTAATGGAAGCTGAAAGGAGATCTCGACGAAGAAGACGAACGAGAGAAAGATTTGTTTTTTGTTTTTTCCAACTGGGTCACTTAAATTGGATCGGTTGGTTTATATTGTTATCAAACTGGGTTGGTTTATTCGATAGAGTCTGGTTTATTAGATAAAGTCTGGTTAACTCTCGGGCATAGATCGGTTTAATTAGGTTATCGGTTTGGTTTTTTTGTTGGGTTTAATTTCGGAAATTCGAAATCAGAATTTTAATACGCCTACGTCGGAATCCCACTCCGGGTAACTATTCTGATGTTAGAATGTATGTCTGTGTGGTTGGCTACATAACCACATATAGTTCATATATGTGGCTATGCGAAAATTATACTTCGTGTAGCTAGCCATATATTAAAATTGTTCGGATGGTTGACCATGTCATGGCGTATACTTTGTGTAGCTGATAAACCCTTTTCCTTTATAGTCCGTCTCTTGTAAATCTTTTCGCAATCTTGAGTTTCAATTTTTTATAACTTTTTCAGTCATATTAAGAAAAAAGTGTCTTTATCACATATTAAAGCTGGGCACCAAAATAATTATCTAATAATTTCCCTGCATAATTTAAATTGAGAAGTAAAGATATATGAAAATCTCCTTAAATTTGTAAGAAAATACTTCCAATTCCATTACAAGTAGATCCAAAAAAATAGTTCCAGAAGATATATTATCGTCCGTCTCTTAAAAATCTTTTCCCAATCTTCCATAAGCTATCTATCAATTTGATCAATGGCCAAGCCTTTGAAGAAAACTAAAAACTCCTCGTCGTCGTCGTCCCTGACGTGCTTGCCCGACGAGATCGTTTTGGATTGCTTAGTCCGGGTCCCGAGACGCGATTACGAGAACCTGTCTTGCGTCTCCAAGAGGCTCAGGTCCCTTGTGCGCTCGCCTGAGCTCCACCGGATGCGATCCCGCCTCCACAAGGATTCCGTCTATATCTGCATCTGGGAAAGGGACAACTATTCTAGGGATCCAACCTATCTTTGGTTCACTCTCCGTCGGACGACGACGGCGTATCAGTTGGTCCCGATCCAGTTCCCCTCTCGATATTTCATGTTCAGTTCTTCCACCGTCGCGGTGGATTCAGAGATATACTTTGTGGGAGGACATCCGAAGCCCACGGAGCTGTGGATCCATGATACCCGATCTGGTAAGTTACGTCAGGGCCCGATCATGCGGGAGCCCCGATCTGTGGCGAAAAGCGCCGTGGGAGTAGTCGACGGGAAGATGTACGTGACCCAGGAACTGAAAAATGGGTCAATCGAAGAGGAGGTTTTTGACCTCGAATCGCAAACTTGGAAAGACGCGGGAGCCCCTGTCCCTGACGAGAAAGTGGGCACCATTCCGATGGTGCGGTCAAGTGTGACACTG
>OVBJ01000573.1:0-45252 GCA_900406535.1 Noccaea bulbosa | reverse complement strand
GTACAATCAATTGATAATACGGTTAACTAAACCAGAATAATACTCAGTCTAGTATGACCTATTCGTCTCCTGGTCGCTCGGACAAAACCTAATTCTCTTATTCTACAGGTTGGTGTTTCTGTGCACCGATAAAAGGACCTTGGAGATCATTGTGAAGATAAGATGGAAAACATCAGCCAGTTTCCTGATGATATACTTTTGAAGGTACTATCGTTTCTTCCAACAAAAGTTGCTGCAAGCACGAGTATTTTATCGAAGCGATGGGAGTTTCTTTGGATGTGGTTGCCTAAACTTGAGTACGATTCTCGTGATTGCTCAAATTATGAATACTACAAATTACGGAATTTTATTGAATTTAGCCTGCCATTACATAGAGCTCCGGTCATAGAAACCTTGCGTCTCAACTTTTCTACTGTGAAATACTCTAGATCATTTAACGGATGCAATATCGAGAAGTGGGTTTTAATTGCAGTTTCTCGCTGCGTCCGTGAGTTAAGTCTCCAAAATAATCCTAGTAGCACATATGTTACGTTACCCAGTAGTTTGTAGACCTGCAAATCGCTTGTGATCTTGGAACTGGCAGACATGTTTTACATGGATGTTCCTCGTGTGGCTTGTCTTCCCTCCCTGAAAACTTTGATCCTTCGACGTGGGCTGTACAAAGACGCAAAATCTCTTCACCAAATTCTTTCCAACTCCCCTGTTCTTGAGGATCTAGTTTTGGAACGAAATCAAGATTACAATGCTGAACCATTTACGTGGAGTGTAACTGTCCCGTCCTTGCAGAGATTAACCCTAGAGATATCTAGAGGATATTATTTTCATGGGCTTGTGATAAACACTCCTTCTTTGAAGTATTTCAAATTTAAGGATTATAGGGATGAAGAATATTATGGAAGTGGTAGTGTGATTGATTACTCCTACGATTTTGAAGTTATGCCTAAGTTGGAGGAGGCGGATATTGAATCGACATACCCAGCTATTAACAAGTTTGCTAGATCAATCACATATGTCAAGCGGCTTTCGTTATGCATATGTGTCAATGCATATGAGGTAACATGTTTACATCCATCTATCAATCTCATTTTTAGAACACTAGACTAGGTTTTCTTTAGGTCAAATCCTTCATTTTTTATAAACAAAATTCGTGTGCAGGCTTTATATGGTGAGGGTATTGTCTTCAACCAGCTTCAGCATCTGAAGCTATGCTCATGTGATTCAAACTGGTCAAAATTACTTCTCCGGTTACTCAAAGATTCTCCTAATTTACGAGAGGTCGATGTCTATCTAAAGGAGGTAAGTTTCTTCAAAACAGACCTATATATATTCTCTTGGTTTAGTTTAATGTATATATATATATATATATATGTGTGTGTGTGTGTGTTTTAAGCCACGCTCTATTGTTTGCGATCTCAGGATCATACAAATAGTTGTTTGGATCCACTGGTTTGCTGGGAGGATTATATGGATTGTGTTCCTGGATGTTTGTTGACGAGTCTCGAAACATTCAAGTGGACAGGGATATCTGGATCACAAGAAGAGATAGATCTGGTGAAATATATCTTGAGAAATGCTTGTTGCTTAAAGACTGCGACAATCTTGTTTCGGGATAAACAAGAGGTGATGATCGAAGAGTTGTCACTTTGTGTTCCAAGTTCAACAGCATGTCAACTCATATTTGATTGAGGATTTGTATTATCAGATGTTTAAATTTATATAATAAGATTCTGACTTGCGTTTCATAGGCATATATATATATCTCTATTGTCAAATCTTTTAAAACCAAATTGGATTAGTATTGGATATTTTTTAGTACCTGCATTTTAATTTATCTGGATACAATATGTGGATTAAGATAAATGGACAAGGTGACTTGCGGTTTATGTTGAGTTGCTACTGGAGATCATTACACTTGATTTGTTTACTCTTTCTCTACCAGTTTCAAAAACATTATAGCCATGCCTCCTTTAGTGCCGACGGCTTTAGGCCACATTTTTACATTTAATTTTTAGGTCACATCTTCAGTTTCAATGTTACTTGGTTGTGTTTCGATGAGACTTTGTGTTAACGAATTTGAATCTTGTAATGGTACTTCTTACTTTCGAATCATGATTTTAGTCTTTAGAACGTACTTACATTTTCAAAATTCCTAAGTAATGTAATTTGTTTGTCCTCCTTTCATTATATGTATTATGTAAAAAAAGCATTGACGACCAAGCAAGAACTCGACAGGACTTTTTTTTTGAAGTTGAGTTGAGTTGAGTAAGGCTTTTCCACCAAAAATCGCTGCTAGTGATAAAACAGGTTTTATCTCTATGGTCGACGTAGAATACGCGTGGCTGCCTTCTCAATGCAATAGGTGTGGACTGTTAGGACATAAGGTCAAACGTTGTTTAGAAGCAGAAAATAGCTCTCAAGTTCAAACCATTTCAGTTCATGCCTCAAGTATCAAGGTACTTCCATGCAAATCAGTCACAACTAATCCAATTTCAGTTTCACATGTGGAAGATTCCAATAGGCCAGCTACACTTTTGTCTTCTGAGCTTGCGGCTAGTTGTAAAACTCCAGCCGTGCAAGCATCTCCAATCATTTCAGAATCTCTTGAGTCTCCTATTCAGAAGACTGCCCAATCTACACCAGCCGTGCAAGCAGCTTTAATCGTTCCATCTCTTGAGTCTCCTCTTCCGGAGATTGCCCAACCGATTTCAGTCACCGCCCCTACTAATGCTCAGACAGATTCTACTTCTCAGCTAGAGAGTGGGAGAAAACATGAGCAATGTCTTGGTTCTAATCAGTTTGCATCATTGGTTTCTGTCGAAGACGAAGAGGATTTTTCAGATTCGGACAAAGAGTCTGATTCTATGGATCTTCAGACACCTTCGGGTAAAAGAATCCTTAGAGATCGACCGGTTAAACCATCATCAAAGGTTAAAAAGATGCATTGGCAATCCGCAGCCCGAGGTCGTGGAAAAGGACGCGGGAATCGAGGTGGACGTGGCTAGAGGTCTCTTTAACATTTTCAAATCAATCGAAGCGCGGAAGATTCGATTGTATTGTGGTTCACCACTTGGACCTACATCTTTATTAAGCTTTTCAACTACTTTCTAAAATATGTATGACTTTGTCATCAAACTTTTATGAATGAAATAATATCTATTAAAAAAAAAAAAAAAAAAAAAAAAAAAAAAAAAAAAAAAGAACTCGACAGGACAATAAAATAATAACCCAACAAAACAGTCAGATAATATTAAAAATAATTAGATCCAAAATATGTGAAATATAAAAGCAAAATACACCAAGCGATACTTGAAGTCACGTACAAAATTTCCAAATGATAAACCAGATTGCAAAGAGTTTTCTCTTCTATCACGAGTGGCTAGAATCGAACCAAATTACATTAGACCATTATGATATCAAGCTCTTCGTGACCTTTAGGAAGTTCCTTTAGCTTGGTGATTGCACCCTTTATCTCCAACTTGGTACTTGGAGAAAACGACAACAATGGTTTGATTTTCAGAGTCTCGATCACCGTCCCTTGCGTTATCAAACGCGAGGCTAACGTGTACTCTTCTTTTGAACCGCTAAAGTTAAACAACCAGACAGTGTACACACTGAAGCAAGCATCAGGAAACGGTTTTGTCTCTTCCCAAAACTTCTTATGTATTCTCCCAGTAGAGTTTTCACCTTGTTTCATCGGAGCATTACTTTTCTATACATGCAAGAAAAGAAAAATGATGTGTAATACAATCAAACGTTGTGAAAAAACATAAACATGGTTAATTCCATAAATCCATATCCAGTTATAAATTTACAAAACAAAAACATGAAATGAAAAGTATACCTTGAATAAGATCTCAAGTTCTTCCATATCTTCAGGCCATGCAACTAAGACTTCTTGTAGCATCTCAACTTCTTTGGTATTTGTCATGTCTACACTCACCGACAGCGATGCAAATTTTCTCATAAAATCACGGGAACCGTTCATTATGTTCATGTATTCGTGTCCGATGCTTTTTTTCTCCTGAATATGTCAAAGTAAGTATTACAATACTTAGCTATTAGCCTCTTTTATTTCTGTATCTATCATAAATTCATAATACAATTGAATGCATAAGAGACACATATATATCTGATCGGGGCATGATATACTATAGCTGGTGTGAGGAAACAATTTTCCTGTATTCCAATAGTTTCTGTGAAACTGGAGTCTAGGATTTGCAACGACGAAGTTCTCCATCTCACACGAGAGAGATCCGATGGTGAGGATGTCCAGAGTTGGTGAAGACACTTCAATCCCATCAATACTATAACAGGATATATACAAGAACTTTAAGTGGCGGTTGTCGATTTTCAGAAGACCACTTCTTTTGTGGCAATTGATTTCTACTAGAAGCACGTTAAGAGAAGGGCAGGACGCAAGAACTGCGTTGAAGACTTCAATCTCGGCAAAAATGGCATAGAGTGACAGGTTCTTTAGATTCCAGCAGTTGTTGAAAGCATGTGGAGTTTCAAAGTTGTATCGACCTAAAACGACTGATTCGAGGTTTGGATGTGAAAATGAATTTGGAGGCAAATCAGGTGTGATGGGTTTGACGTTTGGCATAAAAGGGCATAGAAAATTTTCAAGTGTGAGATGCTTGATGTGTTTCTCATGAATCAATGATCGAATCCAAGCCTCGACCATACCGTTTTCACATTGGTATGAGTAGTAAAAGAGTGTGCATCTTTCTATATGGCCACGGTGATGATTGTTTATAACCTACAAGGCCAAGTGATAATTAGGATTATTTTTTACGTGCATGTGTTCAATTTGAAGCATAGCAAATGATGAAAATTCATCAAGCTCGAGTGAATATATATAAGAACAAATATTTTGTATGCAAGAATTTATTCTAGGTACAATAAGACAACATTTAGTTTATGTTTTCCTAGAATCCATATCATCTCTGATCATAATAAATTCACAATCTAAATTCAAATGCAAATACATTGATCACTAAAATTTGAAGAAAATTAACCTAATATTTTTCCACTAAATGGTAGTATTAACCTTTATTATTTATAAAACGCACGAATTTTCAAAATAAAATCCAATAATTGAATACAGTATTGCAAGTTAACAACAACACCAAGCATGCTTAATATCTCGAATAAATAGGAATCTCTTTTTTCAAAAATGTTGTAATTTTATCACAAACAATACAAATGCATTCATAGGTTATCGTAGACTGTAATATAACATGAACCTAGATCATCATGTATCCATTTCTTTATCCAAAAACCATAAGAGAAACTAATGAGAAAAAGACATGGACCTTGGTCATCGATCTAGCGGCACGATGAGTATTGGCCAAAGGAGTTTCGACTTTGGCGAACCTTCGCAAGTCCAAGTGGAGATGAGACGTCCTCATCTCCTTCCACAAATCCACCCATCGATGTGATAGAACACTTGTCCTCATGGCTTCTTCGATGGACAAGTTTGATAAAATCTGAATCAATAGATCGTTCGGGAGTTTGTTGATTCGATCAACGGCATCGACAAGGACACGTTTGTCTCGGGCATCAGCTGATAATATTGATCTCTCCATCGATTGTCACTAAAGAAAGAGATGGGCTCTCTTGTGAATAATAGAGACACGAAAAAGAGAGAATGCTTTTTGACTTGAGGTGTAAAAGTAAAGCGAGATGAGGATGAGGTTTATAGATGCTTATTGTAGTTAATTACGAGGAGAAATGAAAGATTAGGGAGAGACAGATAAAAAACATTTGGGGGTTGTTGTCACTTGTCAGAAATGGAAACCCCCTATTCAAGTTTATTTCCTTTTTGAATTTTCATCTGGACAATATAAAATTATTTTCCTTGTAGCACCTAGGAATTGAGTCAAAATAAAATAAAATGCTTTCCTTCTTAACATAATATATTTACCAAATAAAATTTCCTTTTACAAATTAAAAAATTGGATATGCAAAAGAAAAAAATGTATAATGCAACTAAATTCATCAAGTGCAAATGAAATAGAAAATTATGTGGTTCTGACTGCATTATACATAAAAGATAAACTCTATCAAATTCAATAAATATTCGAAATTAAAAAAAAAAAAAATTATTGAAACTAGCTATAGCATCATAGATTTTTAGGACTATTAATTTTAATTTATATTGATAAATATTTATGTAAACCTGTGGTGTTAAAAACAAACGTTAGGGTTGCGAATCTTCGTGAAAATAACCTTAACGAGGTGGTTGACCCGCACCTTGCGCGGGTGCGAGGTACTTACGAAAAATAAAATTTAAATTTATTATTTTAAAACAAAATTATTCATAGACAAAAAGATCCATAGAACTATAAATAGTATAATTTATGATTGTATTTATCTTTTTTGTTTTCGCCGACTTCTTATTTTTGTAATCTTGATGTATTTTATTTATCTTATCTTTCTCATCATCTACATAATTTTTTTCATTCGCTTAGAGAGATACAAAAAATTTCCACTTCTTGTTTTTTTCCCCTCTAATTCTTCTCCAATTATTCTATCTTTTTATTTTCTTTCAATTTTATATTTGTTATCATCATTTTTTTTCTTCCAATTTTTGTTCCTCCATCTTTTTGATGTCTTCATATGCGATCCAACTCACCATTTTTTTTTTTAATTTTCTTTACATTTTTTTCCATTTTTTTCTTCTCATGCCCTCTATCTCTATCTTTATCATCTTCGTCTTCTGTGACATCATATTATTCTAATTTTTATTTCTTTGTTTTTTGTCTTTTTTCTCTTCACATTCCATTTTTTTCTTCTTTGATTTCTTTTTCTTCATGTTCGAGTTTTCTTCTTCTTCTCCATATTTGTCATCTTCTTTTTCACCGTCTTCTTTTCTTTTAATCATGTTTTTATTTGTTCTTGTGTATGTCTTGTATTTCACCTATCAATTTATCCGATAGTTTAGATTTTCAAGGATTTGTGAAATAATTTTTATCTTTATATAGTTGAGATATTTTAGAAATCTAATGATTTTGTTATCTTTTAATATGGATTTGCTCTAATTTTTTTTAGTTTTTTCTATTTTTGAATGTAATTTAGAAAGGTAGATATAAATTTATAATCAATGATTTTTACTTTTGATATTCTTCCATAATAATTCAAATTTTTAAAAATGCACCAAAAACTAAACTCTACACCCCCTAAACAACCCTACATCCTAACCCAAATCCCACGTTATAACCCCCCCAAACCGCACACCCGAACCTCATATTTTACAAATTAGTTATGGATTTGCTTTTATTTTTATTTTTTTCTTAAAAGAAGTTTTTTTTGTTTAAATTGGTAATTTAGTGTATTCAAATTTTTTAAAATGCACAAAAAACTAAACCTTATGCCCATCAATATCAATCGTACATCGTAAACCCCAACCCCATTTTATCTTCTTCTTCTTTTAATTTTTCTTTTACTTCTTTCATATTTTTAAAAAATTAACTATTTTTGGAAAAAAAAACAAATTTAGAAGCTAACTTTTGTCTTCATAATTTAAACATTACAATAAGTTTTAAAAAATTGAAACAAAAAGAAAACTATCAACCTATGGTCATAAAAATAATTTTAATATTCAAATCAAACAAAATATTTTAGAAATCTAGATTGTGCTTCCGCACCTTGTGCGGGTACAATATTTTTTAAAACATATAAAAGATTTTAATAACATTTTTAAATAATATAATTTATCATTGTATATATCTTTTTTGTTTTCACCGATTTCTTATTTTGTAATCATGATGTGTCTTATTTGTCTTCTCTTTCTCACTCTCTACAAAATATTTTTCACTCGCTTCTAGAGATCCAAAAAATTCTCACTTCTTGTTTTTTTCCCTCTAATTCAGCTTCTCCAGTTATTCTATCTTCTTCTTTTTCTTTTAATTTTATATTCGTTGTCATCATCTTTTTATCTTTTTCTTCTTCTTCTAATTTTTGTTCTTCCATCTTTTTTTATGTTTTCATATCCTGCAACTCACTATTCTTATTTTTATTTTTAATTTTCTTTACATTCTTTTTCTGATTTTTTTGTTTTTCTCATTCACCATCTTTCTATCTTTATCATCTTTGTCTTTTGTGATATTATATTATTTTAATTTTTATTTATCTTTTCTTTGTCTTTTTCTCTTCACATTCTATTTTTTCTTCTTTGATTTTGTTTTTCTCATGTTCGATTTTTCTTCTTCTTCTCCATATTTCTCATCTTTTTTTTCACCGTCTTCTTTCTTTTTACTCATGTTTTTATCTGTTCTTGTGTAAGTCTTGTAGTTCACCTATAAATTCATCTGATAATTTATATTTTCAAAGATTTGTGAAATAGTTTGTTATATAGTTGAGATCTTTTAGAAATCTAATAGTCTTCTTATCTCTTGATTATGGATTTGCTTTAATTTTTTTAGTTTTTTTATCTTTGTAAATGAAATTTAGAAAAGTAGATATAAATTTATAATCAATGATTTCTAATTTTGATATTCTTCCATAATAATTCAAATATTTAAAAGTGCACCAAAAACTAAACTCTACACCATCAATATAAACCCTACACCCTAAACCCAAACCCCACATTGTAACACTACCCCCCTAATCGACCCTACACCATAAACCCAAATCTCACGTTATAACACCCCCCCAACCCCCTCCTCCCCAACCCCCACCCCTCACCCCTCCAAACCGCACACTCGAACCCAAATTCAAGAAGTGAAAATACCGAATATTATTTGTTTACCTAATCTCGAAATTTTCACTTCATTTTTGTTTCTGTATTGTACATGATTTGGCAAATCTCAAGATATTAATAACATAAATAGTAGAATTTATGATTGTATTTATCGTTTTTGTTTTCGCTGACTTCTTATTTAGTAATTTTGATGTGTCTTATTTGTCTTCTCTTTCTCATTCTCTACATAATATTTTTCATTCGCTTAGAGAGATACAAAAAAATTATCACTTTTTTTTTCCCCTCTAATTCTTCTCCAATTATTCCATCTTTTTTTTTTCTTCTTCTACTTCCAATTTTTTGTTCTTCCATCCTTTTTTTTTTTTGTCTTCATATCCTCCAACTCACTATTTTTCTTTTTCTTTTTAATTAATTTTTTTTACATTCTTTTTCCTCATTCACCATCTTTCTATCTTTATCATCTTTGTCTTTTGTGATATCATATTATTCTAATTTTTATTTATCTCTTCTTCGTCTTTTTTTCTTCACATTCCATTTTTTCTTCTTTGATTTCTTTTTTCTCATGTTCGAGTTTTCTTTTTTTTTCTCCATATTTCATATCTTATTTTTCACCATCTTTTTTCCTTTTACTCATTTTTTATTTATTCCTGTTTACATCTTGTATTTCACCTTTCAATTCATCTGATAGTTTAAATTTTCAAGAATCTGTAAAATAGTTTTTATCTTTATATAGTTGAGATTTTTTAAAAATCTATTTGTTATCTTTGATTATGGATTTGCTTTAATTTTTTTATTTTTATTTTTCTATTTGTTAATGTAATTTAGAAAGGTAGATATAAATTTAAAATCAATGATTTCTAATTTTGATATTCTTCCATAATAATTCAAATTTTTCAAAAATGCACCAAAAACTAAACCCTACACCATCAATATAAACCCTACACCCTAAACCCAAACCCTACATTGTAACACACACCCCCCCCCCAAAACCGCACTCCCAAACCCCACATTTTACAAATTGGTTCCGAATTTGCTTTTATTTTTATATTTTTTCTTAAAAGAAGTTTTTGTTTTTTGTTTTTAATCGGTAATATAGTGTATTCAAACTTTTTAAAATGCACAAAAAACTAAAACCTTACGCCCATCAATATAAACCGTACATCGTAAACCCCAACCACATTTTATCTTCTTTTAATTTGTCTTTTACTACTTTCATATTTTTTCTTCGTTTACTTCCATTTTTTTCTTATTCTTATCAAACTTTCTAATCTCTTTTTTTTTTCTCTTCATTGTCATCTTTTCTATTTCCTGATTTTATTTATTTTCTTCCTTTTATTTACAATTTGTTTTTCAATTGGCTTTTTGTTTTTCAATTGGCTTTGTATTGTATTCTTATTCTTCACTTTTTATCTTTTGATTTTTCCAACTTCTTTTTGATTCACATATTCTTCAATTCTTTTCTTCTTTCACTTTGTTTTTTTTTTCCCTCTTCGTCATCCAACTTTTGTATTTTCCTTATTTTTATTCAGGTTTTTCTTCTTATTTTATTTTGTATTCTTCATCATTTTGTATTATCAATCTTTTTATTGTTTGCAACATATTATTTATCAATTTCGTCTTCCTCTTTATTTTTATTTTTTTTTCCTCTTCTTCTCATATTTCTTCTTCTTCATCTCCTCATACATTTTTGCTATTTTTTATTTCAGTTGTACTTCTTTCATCTTCTTTATTTCATTTGTTTTATGTAACATCTTAATTTTCTGGTTTTCTTTGTCTTATCTTCTTGTACTTTACTTTCGTCTTCTTTATCCTCCGACTTTCTTCTTTCAATTTTTCCCTCTTATTGTTCGCTTTTATATTCTTCTTCTTCTTCATTATATATTTTTTTGCTATATAAATCCCTCTTTTCGGGGCATTATACTTGGCTTATTCTTCATGATATTCTTCTTTTTCTTGTAATATATTTCAGTATTAATTCAGTTTTGACTATAAACAATCAAAAACCTTAAATTTTTACTTTAGTATTAATTCAGTTTAAGACTCTTGACTATAAACAATCAAATACCTTAATTTTTTACCAGTATTGATTCCATCAAGAACCCTATATCTAAAGTGAATACATACACAACCCATACTTAGAGAGTTCATTTATGAAGCAAGATTATGTTGCATCATCTAACCCCACATTATAAAACCCCCTAAACCCTAACCCCACATTATAAACCCATACCCCTAAAACTTAAACCCACATGATCCCAGAAACAATATTATTGATAAGAGACTATTCAGTGTATCATCTCTTTCTTGTTCCTGTCTTGAACACTCTCTCATTCTTATATTTTGTATTTTTTTGCTACATTATCAAAACTCGCATATACATTTTAATATTATTTCCATCATTTGCCGTCATCTTCCTTCTTCTAAAATGGTTGTAATACTCTGTTAGTAGGATCTCAGTTTGTGCTTTCCTTCGCTAGAATTCAAGGTTTCAGTTATTCTTACCCCTCTTCTGCCAAATTTCCGAACTTACTAATTCAAATCAGTCAATGTAATGTGTAGTTTTGATATGGAACAATTTATGTTTTTTCAATAACTTTCGTTATTTATTTTTCTTATGGCTCACGCTTCATTACTTGTCTTGTGGCACAGATGAAATCTTTGTGGCACAGATGAAATCTTTTCAAGACTCATAGCTATTGCTTTTAAATTTCTTGTAATTTTTTATTGATGTTTAACTAAATATATATTTGAGTTTTATTATCTCAAATGTCGTTAAAGATGAGAATCCTTGTGTATTAAATACATTGGGAGATCTCATTGAACTAAGCCTTCTTTTGCTTGCTTCAGATGAGCTTCGAATAATTATAGTAGTTTTCCACAGTGTATCGTTAATTACATGCATGAGAATATTTCATCTATTTGCCTCATCCTACAAGGAAACTGTTTTGCTGATGTGTCAGTTCTACAATTTTTTGGACATTTTTGAATTATTTAATTTAAAATATTTTGCTTCAGCCGGATAAATACGCGGACCCTATTCGGGTCGGATATTTATTTTATGGTGTAATAGACTTTTCTCGGTAAATGTTATGGATCTTCACTTATTTAGATGTCTTTTAACCCATGACTTTCTTTTCGACTTCAGCCCATTAACTATTCCGTCAATTAAAGATATGATTCATAATGTGCAGCTGAATGATACGATTTGGTTTTCTTCTTCGTCAAAATCTTATTTATATGGAAACGTTTTAATAATTATCATACTTATTCATTCTAATGATTTCCTAACTTGCCATTTAGAATTATATGTTATTACCATAACTGAAGTGAACGGTAGACAAATTAATTGATTTTTTCAAAAAATGTGCAAACACTTCTTCCTCAAGTAATATACATTATTCCTTGCTTATCGAGCAATATTTGATTCATGCATTTAATACTATTATACATTTAATGATATAATATAATATTGCCTTGGCGGCTTGACCTAAACCGAGAAGAGAAGACCTCATTCTCCTATTTAAGTAGATCCTTCTCATTGTTCCACTCTCATCATCTTTTAAACTTAAAGTCATTGAGTTTTATTATATACGAAATAGTTAGAGCAATGACAATGGTTGTTGACGTTTACATTGTGAAGCCGATGCTGGGAAGGATAACAGGCGGTCCCTGATCGTCCGGTCTACTGCGCGTTTAACGGCTGAGAGTGTTGTTGATGAAGCCGAGAATATCCTGCTATTTCTTTCTCTCCAAACTGCATAAACTATGACCTGCAGCATAAGCTTCAGAACTGTGTGATTTGTCCTCGAGCTCACGGTTGAAGGGAGCAGCAAGAAATCCTGGATATCTTGGAAAAGGGAAGGGATTCCTTGTGGCACAACCAAAAGCAAAAGTTTGCCATATTTCTTTCGTAAAAGAGCACGAGAAGAAAAAGTGGCTGTGGGACTCTTGATGAGATGAGCATAAGACGCAGAACTCAGGTACATTCAACTGAGAATTGATCGATCTAACATGGTATGATTTCTTACATTCTCTCTGTTTTGTATGTGCTTGCGAATTGGTTCTCAGACTATCATTGCCTACAAAAGTCCCCTTCTTTTTCCTATTTGAGTCTGCAGTGATCAGCCATGGACGAATAGTTTGAGTGTTCTCGGCATTGGTCTCAACTCTCAAGTAGCGCATCGTCAGTGGTATTCAGTTGGTCTTAAGGTTTGATTCCTATCTTTTCCCTTTTTTAATCTGTTCTTGATCCTGAGAAATTTAGAATTGGAACTCTAATTTGTATCATGATGAACAGATCTTGATGAAGCTTATACCGATTACATGAATTTAAGCTTGAGTTTGTGATCTACATGATTTGGTTATATGGTTTTGTCTATAACAGAGATCATCGTCATTCTTATCTTTAGGTTCCTTTTATTTTGGTTTCCATGATTCTAATTCTGTTTATATTTATTTTGCAGATTTTTTAAATGTTTGGCATAACAAAACATAAACGCCTCTAATAGAGACAAAGAAAGGAAATGGCATAGTCATGGACTGAGTTTTAGCAACGGCAACGGTAGCTTTAACGTGTTGATGATGAGTAACCTGGCGATGGCGTGATGGATGACAAGATACAAATCAATAATTCGAAGAATCAAAAATTATGGAATGTAGATGGCGAATGATGAAAATGAGTATTAGCTAATGAATACTTAAGTTAGTTTTCAACTGATATGTATTTTTTAAGTTAATTTTTTCTCAGTAGTTTGTTGTTAATTTTAATAAGTTCATCTACTCTAATAGTATTTACAAATTCTTCCAAAAATACATGGAAAAAGGTTTTGAAGTACTATTAGAGTATTAGTCTTGATGCTTCATTTACGGATAAGTGAGTCATATATGAAATTCTCATCCTCATATTTTTTTTAAATGATGTTTTTAAATATTCTTAAATAACCAATATGATTAACAATTTGATCAATAACGAAGAAAAAGATATGTTTGATGGACTTCACCTGGTGGAAAGCAATTAGATTCTTTAAATTGAAATAAATTTTGTTGTTACATAGCTTAAGTAAAATGGAGGTTGATCCAGGAATTTTTAAAACATATGATCAGTTCACCAATTACTAAATTAAGAAAAGAGTGAGTTTATTTGCATTAACGAAGTTAACTTTAAATTTTATCGAATTTAACTTTAGAATACGTTCTTTAAAATGATAATGTTTTGAAGAAATATTTATGAAGAAGATGGAATTATTTTTACTCTTTACTCTTCTGGGTGAAAATTTTGTAGAATTATTTTTCAAATTATATAAAACTTGGAATCATGTTTTCGATACATAATTGTTGGACGAGAAATTTACAGCATAACATGCATTTTTTGAAGATTTGGTTTCTAAAATCATGGTCTTGATATAAAACTTAGGGTGGAAAATTTTCAGATTCATATATTTGGTTGAAAATGTGTGGAATTGTATTTTGGAATTTGATGAATACAGTTGTAGGACGTCAAATTTGTTGACGGTAAATTTGCAGATTTAAGTTTAAGTGAAAAATTTCCATGAGTATATTTTTGCATTAGAACCTTACATAAATATTTTGAGTAAAATAAAAAATGGATACTGCTATTTGATTTCTCGATATGGATTTTGAAATAATATTACACTATATATCTCGACATTAATCATTTACTTCCTATAAATATAATGCAACAGTAGGAGGTGTGTTCATGTATCAATTTCTTTAAAAAAATATCTATCAAAAGTTCGATGCTAAATAAGTAAATAAATAGTATACTTTTATTTTGAACTTTGGCCTAACTTTTCTTCATTTTAGTTAAATTAGGTGATATTCCGCTGTGAATTTTAATATTTTTATTTGGAATGTAAATTATTATATGATAGATATGCTATTTTAAATATTTTGTGGATTAATATATGTTTTATTTTCTTATTGCTCATATTTTACAACATAATAAGAAGTATATTGCCTATGTTATTGATCAAAAATATTTAGATTTTTATTTTAAAATAATGGGTGAGTATTTGTTTACAGATATATAGTTTATTATTTCTTCTCTCGGTTGTTTTACATTTTAAAAATAGCTATGTGATTGATTTTAAAAATTTGTGAAATCTTATTTTTGGGATTAAAATTTACAATTAGGATTGCAGAAAATTCACTGTTTCATATTTAAGCATATTTTATTTTAGAGATTTTTTTAAAAAATCATATATTGGACATAAAATCAAAATATCACACAAAAAACTAACCATCAGACGACTAAAATATTTTAAAATATTAGATATACAGATGGTGTACATCAAATTTAAAACTTAAGTAAAAACATATCATTATATATTTTATATGAATATCTGTAAAAGTAATATATTTCTAAAAATATTAAAGACAACAAAATCAGGGCAGGTAATCATCTAGTATAATTGTGAAAAGGAAAGGTGTGTCTGGTAAAGTCTACAAAGGAACTCTACTCTTAAGCAGACATATAGTTGTGATAAGACTGGCCCAGATGCCAAGCAAGACAATGAAACAGTTTGTGACAGAAGTTGTAACCATGGAAATCTACAGCATCGGAACTTGGTTCCTCTTCTTGGATATTGCAGAAGGAAAGGTGAGTTACTTTTGGTCTCTGAGTACATGCCTAATGGAAGTCTTGACCAGTACTTGTTTCACGACCAAAACCCATCTCCTTCATCCATCTCCATCTGCATCCATCTTCTGGATCATCTGAAGATTCCTAGATTCTCTAGGGAATCGTTTAGCTCTTCCTTTTTAATGTGTCCGTCTCCGTTCTTGTCGAACATCTCAAACACTCATTTTAGAACCACCGGTAGGTTCTTGCCGGAGATTCATATTTCAGCTGTGGTGGGTTATTTTCGTCGATGTACCAAGAAGTGGGGAAGAAAACTCTTAGCTTGTTGGACTGAGCTCGATCCTCCATTCTGGACGACTTATGACAGATAGATCACTCTCAGTCTCCTTATACGCCTAAGCATGGATGTACCTCATCGAAGACAAATTACTCACATCAGTTGCTAATCCTCTTTCACTGAAAGAACAATACCACAGTTCTATAGCTTTTGGAGCTTTTTACATCCTCTCGTTAACGCCTCAAGACCTATATCTGAATCAACCAATTTCATCCGTTTCAGGTTGCTCCCAAAGTTGCCTATTATCTTATGACGCTTGGGGTTTTATTCAATCTCCCCAAAACTCGCTTACCATGTTCTACTCAACGCAATAAGCTCAAAGGTGGAGATGAGGTAACTTGGATCCTAAGCAACAACAACAATGGTGGAAACATCATTCACTCTCTTATGAAAAATAAGCTGAGACTTGACAATAAGCGTAAAAGAGGTCAGCTTCCACTTTATCAACTTCGTGTTAATCATCTTTTGCATCTCATAAGCAAACTGTCATTCAAGAATAAGAGAATCAATATGATAAGCAGAGAGACAAACCTTGAATCATGTGGATGGACGGGCTAATAATGGTTTGGGAAGATTGAATAAGCGTAGTATTTTCTTCGCTGTTAGAATCTTATGGTCTAGATGTTTCCTCTTTGAATTCCTCATGTGCGTTCAACTCGGTTCTTTGTTGTTTCAGAATCGTCTCAAATTTTGTTGATGTCGGTGAAATCTAATGAACCAATTTTAACAAATCCTTTGAAAATTAACCATATGCTCGTATTATTCATGTTTTTGAGCGTGGCACCCAATGGTTTGTCTTAAGTAAACTCTGGATAATATAAAATTCTTAATTTATCCATTATAAAACATAGAGAACAAACAAATTGACTCATACACATGAGATACAGAAAACGATTGTGAGACTTATTCAAATAATCAATCAACCTCGAGAAATTATTATGCAAAAGTCTATATGATTAATATTAGGAGATCGTCGTGATGAAATAAAACAGATATATGAATTAGAAAATATTCTACGTGATGAAATAAAACAGATATATGAATTAGAAAATATTCTACCTTTTCATAAACAATTTCTCTTTGCTTTGATAACCTTTGCACAACAAAAGAGAGGACTCTAACTCTAAACACCTCGAATCAGATCGAATCCAATTACCTGCTTAAAAGAAACCATCAAAAAGGATTATTAGGTAGGTATCTAAACAGCTTTTTTCAATCATATTAATAACATACACAATCTAATATCCTACAATATATTAAAGACTAAGCTTTTTTGCTGATGTGTCACTTTTTGCATTATTTTTTATTTATTTAATTATTAAATTAATAAACGCGGGTCGGATCTGGATCAACACGCGGACCTTCGTATACTTAATATAAACCGGAAAAATTTAACTCAATTTCATTCGGTTCGTTGGTGAAATTTGGTTAGTTACTACTGCAAGGCTATGTTGGAGTTGAAAAATCAGGTTTGGCCCAATAATTGAAATGCCATATTTTAAATAATAGAATTGCTCTATTTAATTATTACATGTTGTCCGTCTAACCAAACGTGTTGGGCCTCTATAATTTAAAATTTTGGGTGTCGCCAAGCCCAATTCTTTTTGAAATAAATTTCCGTTTTGGAAAGATCTGTTATTTTGAAATAAAATATTTGACTTTGATATGGTTACTAAATATTACTGTAATAAGTATTCCGATTTATTCATGAACAAATTTGGTCAATAATAATGAATGACTGTTGTTAAGATATACATGCATTTATAATTAACATATTCTAGACTTTAAATTCTAACGTCTTTAGCTAATAAATTTCGTGAATATTCTTTAATTAATTATTACCTAAAAGAAAGTTGAAATTGATGAGGATATATAACACAAAGATTACGGCTTTAAAAAATCTATAAATACCAAATATGGGTTACAAAGTCGACATCTTTGCTTATTTCTCATACATACCTTTTAGTTTAGTTTAGTTTATTTTATTTTAATGTTCTTCATTTTTTTTCTTTGTTAATTATTTGGTATGTTTCTAAATCTCATATGTATTTGTGTATTTGTTCAGGTTTTGCAGAAGAATGTATTCAAACATAAGTGATCGGAAGCAAAACCTCTATAAAGGTAATTCAAATATTCTTGATATCTTATTTTCTTTTAATTTGATCATGAATAGAGGAAAAACAAGAGTTGGGATTCAAAGATTTCAACTTAGAATCTATCCAAGGGTGACTCATCTTTTGACATCAAAAATGGTTTTGATGTTGATGACGATGTCTTTGCCAATGTGAGCCATTTGTCTGCACTGCAACCACAAAACATGTAGAATCCCATGCCGCCTTTGTCTCCCCTCATAATTTCCAGGTATGATCCTAATCATTTTAATTTTATTTGGTTCTAAATAATAATTTATAGTGAAATGTTTTGACTTTTGACCAAATATTACCATTTGCTCCTCAGACTTTTCATGGAGAGGGACCATTAATTTTTGTGAATTAACAATCGTTATATCATTAGATTGGTGCGAAGTTGCGAACATACGATAAAAAAGATATTGGTTGCGTTTTTTTTTTTTTGACCAAAAAAAGATATTGGTTGCGTTGATCTTCACATATGCTTAAAGGATGTAGATTATTATGTGCTAATTTGCCCACATGGTCTATTAAAAGCTGATGGACACACAAAAATATTTATGTGAGATCATCTTTTCAAAAATTTATATAAAGCATATGTTTTGTTTACAGATTAGCGACATCGTCTAAAATTTGATTGCTCTTTTATATGGATTTATGGATCTTTTATCATGATTCTGGGTAAAGAAAGTGAAAAACAACAAGAATGTGAAGTTTTCTTAACTAAATTTTATTAGCATATTTGGTGAATTTTTAAAAAATTTAGCTAGATAATTGATTTTAAAATTTTTGAAATAAATCGCATAAGTATCAAAAAATGTGAAATGGTAGAGATTAGCTAATATATTTAAATCAATAACCAAATATTCATCTGTTAGTTTTTTTTAAAAGATAATATTTATAATAACAACAATAACAATATGCTTCTTATGATGTTTAAAAAATAGTAAAGAGTGCAAAGAAGACAAAACAAATATCAGTCTCTAAATCAATCAAAAATGACATAACTATAGAATTGTAATTTATGTTAAATATATATTAAAGTTAACATAACCCTGCGCATGCGCAGGTAATCATCTAGTAAGACGTGAAACAAAGAAAATAAGATGGCCGTCCTTGTTAATCACGACTTCCTATATATATAGGTTTATAAATCTAGAGACATAAAGGTAGGGTTTGGCATGTATATATAGAGATTTTTAATTAATATTATTAGGGTTCTTGGGTTTCAGAAAAATAATATCGTAATTTATATCGATTAAATAAATAAAAGCTGAAGATATTATCAAGATTTTCATTAAGGGTAGTTATGTAATTCTGCGGCTGAGAGCGAACGTGGTGTCTCGAAACGAAATTCTGGTTTCGCAAATAATAGTATGATTAGCGGGGGAAATGTCATCTTTGAATCTGTTAAAAATATTAAGCACAACGCAAATGTCTTCTCGTTTCCTTCTGATACATGCATGCATCAAGGAGATTTATTGCATAATTAGTAAAATAATAAGCGGCAACAAAAATGTATTCCTTTTCTTCTGATACATATGCATGCAGCAAGGAGATAGTAGTAGATATTTTTAGAGTCAATTAGTAAAATAGCAATATGTGATCCTCTAATTAGCCTTTCTAGCAAATCTGATAATTGATTCGGTAATTCAGGAACGTTGGAGGATTCTCACATCTTCTTAAAAACTTGTGTAAACGAAAACAAAAACAACTCGTGCGCAGCACGCAATCCACTTAGTGAACAAAGAAAATAAAAAGAGAGCAAAGCTAAGAATCTAAACCAAGTGGTTCCCATTGAGGAACTCTCTTGCTGAAGAACCTCCCAATAACTCTGGAATCAAGAATCTGAAGTGCTCCTCCAGATTTAACACATCTTGGAGTCTTATACTGATTCACTGAAGATCCTTGAGAGATACTAAAGTCCATTAGCGAATCAAAAGTACCCAAACTCACCACTCTTATCTCCAATGGACCTACTGATTTATCTTTGCTCCTGCACCTCCTGTACACGTAATCCAAACAATCTTCCACCTCAGAGCAACAATCATCCATCATCTTCTCATCTAGCTTTGGTGGGCCATTGTCGTGACGTGGATTCAGCTCCCAAAAGAGCACGTAATGCCCTGGGATTGATAATGTGTCCGCATAGCTCGTGTACTCAGTGAGCAAGAGGCTTTGAAGATGTTTAAGTTTGGCTTGTGTCACAGCTTTCATTAGATCTTCTTCGCTGGTTTTGTCTGTGTCAATGCTTAATACAACGTTTCTTCGCTCAACGAAACTAAATTGAGGTGCCTTGTTGTGGAAACCAGTCACCTTCAGAATATCTCCTACTTTGTATCTGTATAAACCTGTTAAAAAAAGTGCCCCAAGATTACTTGTGTTACAAGTTAATCTCACTACATTTCAATTCTTTGTTTGCATTTGTGTATAATTAATCCATAATATTAAGCATGTTAATTAAACAAAAGAAACACTGACCTGCGAATGTGGTGATGACAAGTTCGTAGTACCGACCGATTTCGACATTAACAAGATCGACAATACGATCTTCCTTACGAAGAGAATCATCGGTAGAAGGCGATTCAAGTTGAATCTCATCATGAGATTTGTCGTCGACAGGCAAAAACTCAAAGTAAGCCATGTTAGGAAGAAGTGTGTAAGAAACATCGGATGGCTTACACAGAGGATTGATGTTAATGCCAAAGAAACACTCAGAGGAAGCATACATTACAGAAACCAAAGGCAAACCTCCGCTATAAAACTCGAGTGTCGGAATATATTGAGCCATCGAGCCAGTCACAATCACCTCAATGTACTTCGTCTTAGGCCATATCCTTCTCAAGATTCCTTCCCAAGACTTTTCATTGCACAAAGCCTCGATCTCATCTGCCAATTCTTGGTTTGGACCGTTAAGGATCGACATAACCGAGTCTCTACAGCCTGAGTCAGTGATCCAGCTCGTGATAGTACCGGTCCTAATGTCGGCACAGAGCTCAGTGAAATAACTCTCCAAGAACTTGACCGCTCGGAGAAAGGCGGAAGCAAAGATAGCACCGAGTCTTAGGACATGAGATCTCTGGACTAAACCGCAGAGAAGCTGACAGTACATGCTTTGCTTGCTGTCTTCACAAAGAATGGTGGCGTTAGGGCTAGTGATGACGTTGTACTTGTTGAAAGGTCGGTTCTTGAATTGCTGACTTTTGTAGTAACTGGTCAACACAGGACGAGCTTTTAGACCAGAAGGAGTGTTGATCTCTGGTTTTATGAACAGAAGATACATTCCTTTTCCTTCATCTAGCCCATTCACATACCTGGAAAGAAAAACCCAAAATTAATCCCATTACAATAATACAGGTTCAAAACTAATTTTGTAATTATTCTTAACTAATTAGGATCGCAACAAGAACAAAAAAAGAGAGAGAGAGAGAGAAATGTAATTAGTACTTATTCATGACGGGCACAAGCATGTTGTAGAAAAACGTCTTCCTGTCCAGTTCTTCAGCTGTAGAAGGCATCAATTTCGGCTTTCCACCAGAAGTCCCCGAGCTGCATTTGAATGTTTATTCGATTATTGTTAAACGTAAAACCCAATAATCGAATACCGGAGCACATAGTCCAGTGGTTTGTATTAGTGTGTCTCCACGCGCATACTATATATCATAATTTAGTTTCCAGTATGTGCGTGGAGTTATATACAATAAAAGAAAAAGGAAAAAACCAATAATCCAAGAACTAGAGAGTTTGATCAAAAACCAACTATTTGTTTATCATATAGGCACATATGTATGAAATATTTTACTAATCCTCGTTTAAGTTTCATACATATGCTGGCTTTTTTACATGTAACATGATGATAAAACTACACAAAACCAGCATATAATAGTTGTGTTACATTTTTAGACCAAGAGAATATAGAAAACTGTATGTTGATTTTTTGTTTAACAGTAGTTTATCTATATGTGGTGTTTATATGCTCAAATTACTTTTCGCTGAAATAGGTGTAAATTAAAAAAAACAAACAAACGATTCTAAAAAGTAAAAACATATGGTTTAAGAAGAAAACTTTAATAAAAATTAATTACGAGATCATATAAGTACAAGATAATATTGTGGACAGAAAGTGTTTAATTACCTAGTGAGGAGCTCAGTGATGGGTTGAGCAGAGAGGATATCAGACGATTCCCCATCGGAGATTCGTAGGATGTGTAGAGTATATTGTTACAGGTTTTAGATACAACATAAAGATGATGATGTATGTCGTATTATGAAGAAGTTGATACAGGAAGTGTCACACAAAGTGTCATGTGTGTGACACAAGGATGAGTTACCACGAGAGCAACAAGCGACACAAGGATGCTGATGTGGCGTTAGGGTCTTAATTAGAAGATCCAAGAAGGTGAAAGCAACATGGGCTTCGAGTTAACAAAGAGAAGTCATGTGGGCTTCATTCATGAGAGGGCTTGAAGACATATGGGCTTAGGGGTTTTGTCTTCAAAGAATACAAATAGAAAAAGGTGGTGGCTGCAAAAGTTACGCACCTTGAGTTCTATTGTAAGAGGCACACATGTTGTGTGTGGTGTCGTCCCACCAGTTTGGTGGTTTGGAGAACTACACTTGTCGGAAAAGACATAGAGTGGTAGTTGCTCTTATCATTGTAATTCTAGGAAAGAGTGGTGGATGCCATATAGCAATTGTAGGTTGCGGCCTTTTCTAGTGAATGAATTCTGGACGAGGTCCCGGGGAGGTAGGAAACGAACCCCGTTAACAAATCTTTGTGTTATTTACTTTATGCTCTCACTCATCCAATATGCTAATCATTCAAGTATTTAGATCTAGCACACATATCGATCTTACAGGATGAAGTGCTGTATGTCTTCGTAATTCACCACAGGTACTTTGTTCTTGAAGCTTTCTTGATTCTTCTCGGATTCTCCATCAAGAAACAACCTGAGATATTCGGTTCCGGAGTTTTGTGAGAGAATTTGGTGGAGAACTTGTTGTTGAATTGCATCTGCATTTGTGGTTAAATCCTCGAGAAGCTTGAGACCAGCCTCTGTATTGGTTGGATCGTAACTGGGTATCATTTTGTTTATTAAAACGATGGGTTCAAAACAAAAGAGAGAGAAGAGTTGGTTTTGAGTTTTGACTGTACGAGTATAGTGAGACAGGAAATGGTTATATAGTAGAGTGGTGGAGAAGAATTTGGGAAATGATGAAAAATACTGTTCGAAAAAGATACTGGAAAATAGTAAAATAAATTTAGACTTTGACTGGCATGCCTGAAAAGAAGAATTTCATATTTGTTATCTAGGAAAACATAGAAACTAAATATTTAAAAACTTAGAAAATAAATCTTTTGCCGAGACATATAAGGGAAAATAAAGTATGATTTCCAGTTTCCAAATCTATAATCCATTTTTATCAGTTTCTAGTCTATTGTAAAATTATGGATCTATCTCTATAATATTAATTGAGAAGTACAATTGAAAGAAAAGATTAAAAAACCTATGTATTTACAAAAATTGTCATTGAGTTAATGTAGAAATTCTGTTTGGATGCATGAATAATAGAGGTTAAAAGTGTCTAAAAAAAAAAAAAAAAACCAACTCGCCTGAGTTGATTCAGTGTCTCGCTCATAGCCCACCCGAATAGTCATGGAACAAAAATAACCCGCCCGAATACTAATAGAATAACACGCAGATCTTCAGAAACTTAAATCGAACCAAATATTCTATTTTTAATAACCGGTTCAGATTTATATTTGGATTTGGGATTATCCCGGTTTAATTTCAAGAGAGAAGAAGATATTATCGAAGTTCTCGAAACAGAAGCCTTTCAATTTTAATCAATGGATGGTTTCGATTTTGATTTCAGTGATATCAGAGAGGAGTACCCCACTTTCTTAATTTGATAATTTTGATACAGAATATCATTTTGTAATTTGATATTCCAAACCCGATATCATTTGATACAGAATATCTTAAGTTCACTTTCAATTTGATATTTACATTCCCCGAAATCAAAAAAAAAAATATCATTTTGAAATTTATTGATAAGCTTTTTCTTAATTTTTTGTCATTTTTGTTCATTCTAAATACATAATCCAGAAATCTTTAACAAATCTATCTCGTGCATCTACATTCACTGTCTTGTATGTGGTCCGGGATATTTACATTCATCTCGTGCATCTTTTTAGTTTCCAAGGAGAAAAGATAGCACAACAATAGTCAAATCAAATTCAACATATAGACAGAGCCGTACGACGACGACGAGCGAGAAACCCAACCAATTGTGTCGGTTTCAGGCGGAATCAAGCTTCAAAAGAAAAGTGGAAAACCCTAAAACTAGCGATCGAAGATTTCGCGAAACTTAGAAAACAGAGATCGAAACACTTACTTATCTAAACAGGATTTGCCGTTTCATCAAACCCAACCAACCGGGTCGGTTTTTAGGCGGAATCAGGCTTCGAAAGAAAAATTCAAAACCCTAAAAATGGCGATAGAAGATTTCACGAAACTTAGAAATCTTCAAGCATGCATATTCACGATTTACAGAGAGAGATCGAAACACTTACTTTATCTATACAGGATTTGCCGTTTCGTCAAATCTTTGAAGAGTCGATCAAGAGAATTCGTGAAAGGAAAATAGGGGAAAAAGAGAATTTGGGCGAAAATAAAAATTGCGAATTGCTGTGGAAATCTAATTTGGGAGAAAATTGAGTCGATTTCGATGAGTCGCGACAATTATTAAATTTGCATAAAAAAAAAAAGAGAGAATGGCGTTTGACAACACGCGCTTCTTCTCCTAACGGTTGTATTTCAAAATTTGAGTCGGTTGATTTTGTAATCGAACCGGTCCTGCATTCTCAGAAAACCACAAACATACAAATCCAGATTATAAAATTCACTGTTGGTAAAATAATTTACTCTTGAAGAAATTCACCACAATTATTCAACTCACCTATAATTTTTAAGGATTAGAATCAATAACAAAGAAATCAATCTCAAAACCAACAAAATCGCGAAGAAAAAAAATGGCCGCCATAGATGTTTCAGATCTCGATTTGCTTTGGAAAGAAGATGAGGTTATTTTTGTAATTTCAGCTGTTATTGAAACATAAACCAAAAATGGTGACTGAGTGCCTCGAACCCGCGATCTAGAAGACTTAAGTGACAAAGAAAACCACTGAACTAGATGAGCCTTCGTGTTTGTCACGCATATTATAATATATATAACCTATGTAAAATAAATAAACGAAAATAAAAAAGGTTGTATTGGTTTGTGTTTATTTTCACACGTATTTATTTATAGGTCTTTCTTTAATCTCTTGAAATTGTATTTGTTTCATTTATAACTTGACAGTTTATAAGAGGTACCAAACTAGGCCTTAGACTTCAGATTTCGGTTAATATTTGGGTATAGTTATTCGGGTTTTGGGTTTTGGTTTAAAGATATAAAAATTGTTTGGGTTTTAAAAAATTTTGGTTCGGGTTAGGTTCGGATTTTTTAGGGGTTTTTCACATTTTTCATGTTTTTTTAGGTTTCTGGTTTTCAAGTTTAGAGATAAAAAACTTTCTGATTTTTTAAATTTTTGGTTTGGATTCAGTTCGAGTTTTTCGGGTCGGGTTGTGCAGTGAAATCTTTTAAATCTTTTAACTCTCTGAGATTTAGATAAATTGTGTAGGAGTCTGTAAGCATGTAAAAGTTTGTAAAATATATTATTTGTCAATATATTTTTCTTTTTTTATAAAAATATAACGTACCACCGCGCAAATGCGCGGGTCCTCTACTAGTTCTTGTCATAAATTAGATCAAGAAACAAAAATAATCTGAAAGAATCCTAAAATATGTGTATTAAACTCAAATTACTATAACTTTATTCGAAAGTTTGCAGAAGTCAAATTTTATGACCAAAAAATATATTAAGTTCACCCTTGAGACATACAATAAAACTTCTATAAATTAATAATGTTACGACTTCAAAATTTTATTAGTTATTAATTAATATAAGTTATTTTATCAATTAAAGATTGGGTCGGGACACGATAAAAAATTATTTTCCACAAAATAAAATTTCTTCGGAAGATTTCATATCAATGAATTTAGAAAATGAGTAAAACAACAACATTCATGAACTTGAAATTAACAACAATAAATTCACATTTTATTAAATTTAATACATGCTTATATTCAAAAAAAATTATCTTATTATTGAGATCATATTTTTACATAAGAGTTTCAAAAATATTATTATCCTATCATCTTATCAAATTTTACTTATTTTTATACTAGCCCGACTTGAGACCGGATAAATTTATTATTTATAGTGATTATTAGGTTATCAAGTATTGATTTATAGATGTTTTATTGTATGTTAAAAAGATGAGAAAAGAAGACGTAAGTTTAAAATATTATTTTCTTATAACATGATTTGGAAAATTAGTGTATATGGAAGGTGTATGTAATTTTTAACTGGCTGTGTCTACTTTATTACTCCAAATATGAGCTGGTTCTTAACAACAAAAGACTATAATAATCCAAAATTCAGTTTACTTTTTTCTCCAATCTACAATTCCTTTTTTTAATTCTGAAAATTATATGTATATTCAACTTCTACTTTTGTATTAACTTTTAGCATAATTGTTTGTAAAATTCACAAATTACACCAAAATATTATATTTTTTTATCAATGGGGCAACAAAATTATTTAAACTCTAGCACTAAATGTATTTAAATTCTAACACTAATCAGGGAAAATGCCTAATTTATTCCTGAATGTTATGAAATTGCACGTTTCATTCTTCAATTATTGATTACATGTATATTCTTCAAGGCATTGTTGACTTTTCTACATTGGGTTTCAATTAGTCAACCTGTAATATAGAAGCGGATTCTGTTAAGTTTGTAACATAATTCATCGAGATTTTATGTTCTAAACTTCTAATTTCCAAATCTAAAAATTTCAAGATAATTTTCGGTGAACTCTGACAATTTTTAGCAATTTCTAACAATTTTGGAGAATCAATTCAAAATCCAAGTTCCAAAATTTGTTGAAAATTGCTAAAAATCGGCAGAATTCACCGGAAATTCTCTTCGAATTTTTAAGTTTGGAAATTATAAGTTTAGAACAGAAAATCTTGATGAATTATGATACAAATTTAACGGAGTCCGTTTCCATGTTAAAGGTTGACTAGTTGAAACCCAATTTAGAAAAGTCAACAATGTTTTGGGAAATTATACGTGCAATCAACAGTTAAAGAATAAAACGTTCAATTTCATAAAGTTCATGAATAAATTGGGCGTTTTCCCAGACTAATCAACTATTTTTAGTTTTATCGCTTGCTATACCATCGAGTTTAGAGTTTCAAATTATTTTTTATGAATTAATACTTTTCTAATTTGTTAACTTTAAAATTTTATTTTTGTTAAGGCCTTAAGGGTGTTAGGCGCAGACCGGGTTCTCTTTGAATAGTTCATTCACAGCCTTTTACAGGTTAAGATAGCATCGAGGCGGTAAACTTTCAATTAGGATCATCATTTAAATTGTGTTGGTGGTATTTAGTGACTGCTACAAAGTCGAGCTTAAAAGAAGAGAACGTAACGGCTTAGAACCTGAGCTAATTCTCTAAAGTAATTGATCATAAAAGCAAGAGGTTAGATTCATGGAGTCATACAGCAAATTGGTTCTTTAAAGCGAATTATGAAGCAATGATGTAACGAGACCGAGCCCGTGGAAGAAATGTTCACAAAGGATCCTTCCCTACTTTCTACCTCATCAACTCATTCGCAAACCTCTCAACCACAAATCCACAGAGATTCAGAGGCTTTCCTGCAAAGTACAAACCATTAAGCGAACTCCATGGGTTTTGAGCCTCAAGCAGGCTACATGTCATCATGTCAGTCTCTATCCGGCGAGATCAAGGTCCTTGAAATAGTGATGGTTTCTACTTGCGGGTACCAACAGGAGCAAACACTGGAAGCTGGTTTGAGGTTGTGTCTCTCTTGAATCTAGCTTCCCGAGGCAATGCCAATGCCATTCTGTCTTGTCCATCTCTTCCCGAGGCCCCTTCGTTTCTCAGGCTATCTCTGTTCGGGATATTTACCAGCGGACCACCAAAGAAGATAGAGTCACCTGTATACGTCAGTCTCTCTCCTTGCTGCTGTGGAGGAGGAGGAGGAGGAGGAGGAGGAGGAGCCTTTCTAGATGAAGAGTTTTGAGGCGGATGAACAACAGGTGGTGGTCTTGGATTCTGAGTGTTACCCATGTGTGAGCTATGAATTGGCTGCAGGTTCTGTGAGGTTAATCTGGTTCTTGCCTCAGATGTTGTTGCAGGAACTGATACATATCTACCTGCTTCTTGGTCCCAAACAACTGATGTCCTTCTCACATCTCTCATAAGAGAAGCTGCAGGAGCAGGGAGGAGCAAATGATCAGCGTTGTTTCCTTTCTGCATTATCTTCTCATCAAAGGTTGAGTGGGCCATGTGACTGGTTGCTGGATTAAGAGGTGGCCGGGGGGGAGCATTTGATGAGGTCGCTGCAGTAAAGCGGTGGCCAGCAGCAGTATGATATTGCGGGAGAGGACTAAGCGTGACAGCCTCGTGAGCATGACTCGGGCTGCTGAAACTGCTCATACTGTGTGTCCCTGTCTCGTACTCGTCCCTGCTACCTTGGCTCGGAGCTAAAGAGTTTCTAGAGAGTGACAGCCTTGGATCGTTGTTTCTCATCTCTTTACTCAGCACAGCCCCATTTGCTTCTGTGCTTACGCTACTGACCACACTGACGGTGCCACTTGAACTAATTTCATCGTCTTGTGCGTGACGGTTTTCTATTGGCCGTAGAACGGATGATGACGCTCTGGCTCTAGCTGCTGCCCTTGCGGCTTCGTTTGAATTCAACTTTGCGAGTTTCCAAGTACTAAGTTTGACAGGTCGCTTTGGAATCTTGTTGCCCCTCTCTGCTGATTCAGCTGCATCTGGATCTACTGTCGACGGAACCATTCCAGGGTCCAAATGAGGAATCACTTCATCCTGTAACATAGATAATAAGTATGAAGCCGACGGTATCAATAACCGAATGGAAGCTATATGAAAAAAAAAAATTGATGTTTATAGGATTCTTGGAGAAGCAAATGATACCTGATAATCAACAAACACTCTAGGAGGAGTGCACCAAGCTCCCTTGTAAGGTAGACCGAGGGAGCTTCCACCACTAAAGCCGGTCGTGGCAGATCCAGAGGGAGAATACAGCATGTTAGGCATTTCCTCATCAATGGAAGCTCCAGCTGGCGCCTCGCTCATTGCTCTCATTGCCACAACATATTCATAAGTTGTAATGCCCTGTTGGTTTTGAACAGAAGAAAACAAGTTAAAGAAGATGCGATCAGCCCAGTTCCAAACGAAGTATAGGACATACATTCTATACCATAACCGCATGTGCTAAGCAGTGAGACTAGTTAGGGAAAAATATTATCAGATGGTCTTAATATCAAAGGAAAAGAAAACAAGCCTATCCTCACAACTATGAAGAGCATGTGCTACTCATTTTTTTTTTTTCTGGCAACCATGTTGTCTATAAGAACAATTATTGCATCTTATACGGTCTTAGCAAGATTCATATCAGTAAAGCAAATAAAAACCAGGACCAACTTATTCTGTACTTACCTTTTTAACGAGGAGCACGTGGAAAAAGAAAAGTTCACCCAGTGGAAACAACGCCAGAATGGAAACAGCAGTGCAGAGACCCTGCATACATTGTAAGAAAGCACCATGACCATCCACAATAGAGGCATTAGGCACTGCTTTACGCTAAGAAAACTTACAACAACCGTGGCAAAAGGTGCCCGGGAAAATCCATTTCCGAGTCTATTGACGATCTCGGTTTCCATATCCTTCTTATTAACAAACACACGCACTATGACTGCAATTCCAACTGATGCTTCAATAAGGAGCTGAGAAGAAGAAAGATTTATTTGATTACTGGTTAAGCATACAGTGAGCTTAAGAAATTGCATATCAGGGATCGTATACGTACCCAGACAAGACTGACCGCCATCAGGGATATAAAAGTGATGTAATTCTTGCGACCGACACAATTGTTAAGCCACTGTAACATTTAAACACAAGCTGTGTCATTTGATTGCACACATAAAACTCTAGTCAAACAATCTACACATTTGTCAACTGTAACGAAAAGTTTACCCGGCAATGATGATCGAAACAATCTACACATTTGTCGCAACTTCGACAGTGCTTGCTAAACTTACGGACCTGTCACAAAGAAGGAATCAAAATGAAGAGTTAATTTTCTTCCATCTTCAACATTTCTAAGTCACAAAGAAGGAAACAAAATGCTTTCGCCTTTCGGCAGCAAAGAAGCATACTAATACCTCGGCATTGCACAAAGTGCAAAACAGAGCTTCTTCTCTATCCCCTTGCTCTTCAAGCGTCTCTTCTTTCTTGCGACAATCTTCATAAACAAACACGCCACACAAGATCGCCAAAGGATTATAGCAAGGTTTCTTTTTAACAGCTTCCACTCGTTCAGCTTCCACTCGTCCACCGTCTCCTACGGAGCCTTTCACGCTAGAGTTTGCAGGTAAAGTAGAAGCCCTGGAGGCAACCGAAGGAGAAGAATGCAGCTGGCTCCCGGTTTCATCGAACTTTCTCGAAACATCTCTTCCCGGTAAGTCATCATCATGACCTCTGTTTGTTGCGCCTCTTTCGAACTTCGACATGATTCCTGGATCCGCGGGATTGATCGCAGTACAACGAACATACAGAACGAACACAATGAGAGCCTGCAAGCAAGCACAGAGCATAAAGATCGTCAGATTCAAAAACAATCTCCAGAAACAAAGGAAGAGTTTTTTTTTTTTTTTGAAACATACCACAGGAGAGTAAACACCGAGGAGAATATACTCCCAGATTCGACCTCCAGCAAAAGGAGCGAAGAAAGCATAGTACGCAACGCTCAACAAGCAGAACACTGTAATCGCAACCACCTGAAATCAGAAGATTTCCACAAAACCCAAAGTCTCAATCAATCTCAAACGCAATTTTCATAAATCGGAAATTACTAAAACCCAAATGCGAGATATAGAGGACGAATCGCAATGTAATCTTGATAATCGCACCTGAAATTTGTGAGCGGGAAGTTGCCAACCGTGTTTCCTCACCATATTGTTCCCCAAAGCTCACGAATCGGAAAATCCAAGCGAAACCCTAACTTCAACGGCGCCGCCGCAAATTGTTTGAAAGAAAATTTGCTCGCCGGTACTCAAAAAGCCGGGAGGAATATATGGGAAACCGAGAGATAAAATATCTGGTTTCTCTCTCTCTCTCTCGCTATGGTAGGTCAGTCATAGTAAAGTGACGAAAGAGGAAAGTAGACTGAAATTAAATGAGAAAAAAAAAAATAATAATAATAATGCGAAAATTAGAGATGACCTAAGAAGCAATTTTCAAATTAGCAGCGAGAAGTGTGAATGCTATGCTAGAATGAAGCGGAGATCAAAGGTTACTGAGGAAGGAGGAGGAGAGTCGCCATGGCGGAGTCCAAAGTAGCTGGAGAAGAAGAAGGAGAGAAAGAAATTGAGAGGAAATTTAGAAGAGAAGAAAAATGACAAAATAGAAAAGCGTTGACAGACTAAAAAGCCAGAGACGGACAAATGAAAGTGGTTACAAAAGCTTTATTCTTCGCTTACGTGTCTTTTTCATCTCTTTGATATTTCTCTTTTTTTCGCCGATATAATTCGGAAACAGAAATAGAGAAAATTATGAGATATTATCAAACCGGAAGATATTGATAGAGATTTTTTTTTTTTTTTATGGTCCATAAAATGCGAAAAGTTAGTTGGATAGACTTTTTCTAGACGAAATTCTGCAAAACTAGCGTTCGAGAGATAGAGAACTGTTAAGGTTATAAAAATACGAATGAATGAAAAATAAATGTTAAGGTTACAAACAAATGATTTTTTTTAATGAAAATCTAGATTTATACTATATAAAAGACAACAAGTGAATTATTGTCTCAATATTACCAAATAACTGATAGTATCTGCAACTATTAACATGATGTCTTTATCAAAAAATCAAAAACAAAACTATGACTATGATGTCTAGAGGATATGTAGATGTTTTAGACGATTAATGTCGGGGTAATTGTATTTATCGAAGACTCGTTTTCTGGATCAAACAAAAGTACACACTAAAAGCGAAATAGAAGATTGCTTATTTCACCATTATCCACAAGACCACAAAGGCATGTGATGGACAAGTCATGCACTAATTTCGAAGAAGTAAAGAAGCTACTCAAGCATGCTTGTTTTGTTTCGATAACGTTTCTAGTCAAGCCAACCACCTCAAACCTAACTCACATGCGGATCATGTATGTAGGTGACTGATAAACGAACGATTAACCCATCTCACAAAACAATGACCTGGTGTCTGAACTCGGTTGAAATAAACCTTATCAATACTCTCAAAATGCCTCATATAAATTAATATAATCGACACACTAGCGAAACAACGGACTTTCGGTTTATTCGTATATCAAAAGTACGAGTACAAATAAATTAAAGCTGATTCACACACTAGTCTAGATATTATGCTAATGCATACATAACGGAAAAAATGACATTTAAATCCCGAACTTTCAAAAATCGGCCATTTAAACCATCAACATTCCCGTAAACCAATTAAATGACAAACTTTATGTTGACTTCGTTTTAAATCTCAAACTTTTGTTGACTCGGCCAAATTAAGCCCATCGTTAACTTGGCTAACAGACCGTGGAAACGTCGTTAAACTCATTTTTAACACCTCTGTTAGATAAAAACGATGTCGTTCTCTAGCCACAGAAAATCCCTAAAACCCCCAAATCGAAAACTCTCAAATCCCTAAGTTCCCAAATCGATTTAGGTCTCTAAGAAATTCCCAAATTGATTTCCAATCTATCTCATCCTTTTCGATTTTCCTTACTCTCGAATCTAATGGCGAAAACCAAACGTAAGAAGGTTTCGCGTGAAGATAAAGAGATTGACAATGGAGTTGATGATGAGGAAACTGAGCGTGAGGATGTAATTGAAGATGATTGCAGAGTTGCTGATGATGAGGATTGTGAGGAGGTTGATGACGGTCCTGATGAAGAAGATGAGAACAATGGGAACGCTTTAGGGGTTGTAGAAGAAGGTTGTGAAGACTTAGTACCACTATTCGGAGAGGCTGCAAGAGATGATGAAGCTGGGAGTGATGCAGATAGTGGAGATGATATTTGGGATGATGAGAAGATTCCCGATCCTTTGTCATCTGACTCTGAAGACGACGACGACGACAACGAAGAGGAAAGAGAGAGAGAGATCGACGATCCTGATGAACATCTAGCATTGGGGAAAACTTTTAATAGTCCAGAAGATTTCAAGCTTGCGGTTCTAAGGTACTCACTAAAAACTCGATACGACATCAAGCTATATAAGTCACAATCTATGAAGATTGGTGCAAAGTGTTCAGACACTGATGTCAATTGTGAGTGGAGAGTCTATTGTTCTTATGAGAAAAGGAGACATAAGATGCAAATAAAGGTGTATGTAAATAAGCATACATGTGTGAGATCAGGTTACTCTAAGATGTTGAAACGATCAACAACTGCGTGGTTGTTTTCGGAAAGATTAAGGAAGAATCCAAAGATTACAAAAGATGAGATGGCTGATGAGATCAAGAGAGAATACAACTTGGTTGTAAGCCCTGACCAATGTGGCAAAGCGAAAACCAAACTCTTGAAAGAAAGGAAAGCTAGTCATGAAGCCCATTTTGCAAGGATATGGGATTATCAAGCAGAGATTTTTCAGAGGAATCCACACACCAAATTTGAGATCGAGACTATCCCGGGTCCAACTGTTGGGAGCAAACAAAGGTTTTATAGGTGTTACGTTTGTTTTAGTTCACAGCGAGAGTCTTGGAAAGAAACATGTAGGCCTATTATAGGATTAGATGGTGCTTTTCTGAAATGGGATATAAAGGGTCATCTTTTAGCTGCAGTTGGTAGAGATGGAGATAATAGGATAGTGCCCATTGCTTGGGCTGTAGTCGAAATAGAGAATGATGATAATTGGGACTGGTTTGTTAAACACCTCTCTGGAAGTTTGGATCTTGGCGATGGCAGAAAAGTTTCAATCATATCAGATAAACATAAGGTTAGTAATTTAGTATCATCATTAAAAAATAATCATTTATACTTTTTTTTAGTTAGTAATCTTACGTCTTATAATCTTTTTTCTTGACAGGGTCTTGTCAAAGCGGTGAAGAACGTTCTTCCCCAGGCTGAACATAGGCAGTGTGCTAGACACATTATGGATAATTGGAAGAGAGACAGTCATGATAAAAAACTACAAAAGATGTTTTGGAAAATAGCACGTAGCTACACTATGGGAGAATTTACTGACAATATGGAAGCATTGGCAAGGTACAGTCCTCATGCTTACACAACTCTACAGGATACTAATCCTAAGTCTTGGTCTAGGGCTTTCTTTAGGATAGGTTCTTGCTGCAATGATAATTTAAACAATCTGAGTGAGTCTTTTAATAGAACCATTCGTCAAGCAAGGAAAAAACCTTTACTGGAATTGTTAGAAGATATTAGGCGACATTGTATGGTACGTAATGCGAAGAGGGCTATTATTGCTGGAAGATTGAAAAAAAGATTCACCGTAAGAGCTCACCAGGAGATAGAAAAAATGATAGCAGGATCGCAATTTTGCATTCGACATATGGCCATGGATGATTTGCACGAGGTTAAATTGGATAATGTTGGTTATTTTGTGGATATGAACACACTAACTTGTGGTTGCAAGAAGTGGCAAATGATTGGTATACCATGTGTTCATGCTGCAAGTGTTATCATAGCAAAAAAAAAGGAAGGTTGAAGATTATGTGAATGACTACTATACAATAAGAATGTGGCAGGAGACATATAGAAAGGGTATTAAGCCTGTCCAAGGCATGAAGTTGTGGCCTAGATTGAATAGATTACCTGTCTTGCCACCACCATGGAGAAAAGGCAATCCTGGTAGGCCAAGTAACTATGCTAGGAAGAAAGGCATAAATGAATCTGCATCAAACTCAAGTAATACAAAGTTATCACGAGCTTTAAGAGTCATGACATGCTCAAACTGCAAAGAAGATGGGCACAACAAGCAAACTTGTATAAATCCGTCAGTTGAGAGTCAACCAAAACGACCAAGGGGTCGGCCAAAGAAATATCAGGTTTGTGTCTTTCTTTGCTATAAAATCTTACATGAATTTTTGACTAGTTTAATAAAAAAAAAACTATTTGAAACAGGAAGGAGATTCACAAGCACAAGGACTTTCACAGACAAAAAGAGTTTCACAACCACCAGGATCACAAGCAGAAACAAGACACGAAGTTGCACAGCCACAAGAGTCACAAGGACAAGGATCACAAGCAGAAAGAAGACACGGAGTTGCACAGCCACAAGGGTCACAAGGACAAGGATCACAAGCAGAAAGAAGACATAGAGTTGCACAGCCACAAGGAGAAAGAAGACAAGGAGTTTCACAAGCTCAAGATCAAGGTTTAGAAAGAAGATGGGCACAAATACAAGGATCTCAAGGACAAGGATCTCAAGGTTGGGGATCATGGTTTTGATGTTTGATCACGAATCTTTAAAATGATGTATTGCCGGCATTCTGTTTTATGAACTACCAGGTTTGGAATCATGGTTTAGTGTTTTTCACATTTTGTTTTGTTGTTAGGGATCATGTGTTTTGGATTTGTGAAGTACTGGTTTGTTGTTTCTTTTTGTTGGTTTTTGTTCATATTTTTGATCATGGTATGTTGGTTTTGTATCAAACCTGTTTTATGATCTCATCTTTGTTCGTGAAATATTTTTAGACCTAACTTAGTTATGTTAGAACTAACTTAGTTATGTTAGACCTAACTTAGTTATGTTAGACCTAAGTCACCTAACTTAGTTATGTTAGACCTAACTTAGTTATGTTAGAATTAACATTTACATTAGTTATGCTCAAATTATAATGATTTGACTCCAAGGAAAGACCATACAACTGAACAGAGAAAGAAAGAAGAAAATAGAGCATAGAGAAAAAAAAACTAACAAAAGACCATTTTTGCTATTCATTACCAAATCTGATTACAATTTAACGAAAAGCATAACAAAAGACAAGGTAATGTCATACAATACCAAAGCTATAAATCCAAATGCAACTCATACAATGGCATACATAAACTAGATCTAACATACTCCTTACACTAATAACCAAGAACATAGTTGGTTTTCTTAGCTTTACCAAACATCACGTAAACAATGATGATGATGGTCATGAAGCAAATACACACAATAGACAACATGTTCATCGTTTTCCACTTCCGGATCTCCATTTTGTTGCAGTTTACCTTTTCCTGCAATTCTTCAATCAAAGTCATTAACTCTTCAGCCACAGATTTGACATTAATCATCTCATTTTCAATGCTTCTTAGTTTTGGTAAGCCATCTTCAACCTCTTCACGCACTGCATCCTCGACCCACATAAACAGATGTCCCTATTGCATAAACAAATCCATTAGCTTACTTTCTAATCACATAAACAACAAAACAACATACATTACTTACATCTCTTTTGTTTGAACGCAAGCTTACATCTCTCTTGCTTGTACAACGGTAGAAAGGCCTTCCTGTATTATCTTGTGTCTTAGATATCAACATCATTACATCTAATCCACACACACTTTGACGGGAAGCCACGTTTTTCGACGACACATTGTTCAAAAGTGGAAGTCATTGGAACATGAAGCAGACGAGAGAAGAAAACTAAATGGAAAGGAGAAATTGATTTGTTAAGGCTTACAAACTGATGAATGGAAAGATCGAGATGAATGATTTGGGAATTCTGAAAGAGAGAAATCAATTTGGGAATTTCTTAGAGAGCTAAATCGATTTGGGAACTTAGGGATTTGAGAGTTTTCGATTTGGGGGTTTTAGGGATTTTCTGTGGCTAGAGAACGACGTCGTTTTTATCTAACAGATGTGTTAAAAATGAGTTTAACGATGTTTCTACGTTCTGTTAGCCAAGTTAACGATGGGCTTAATTTGGCCGAGTCAACAAAAGTTTGAGATTAAAAACGAAGTCAACATAAAATTTGTTATTTAATTGGTTTACGGGAATGTTGATGGTTTAAATGGCCGATTTTTGAAAGTTTGGGATTTAAATGTCATTTTTCCCCATACATAACTGATAACTTACACTTTTTGTTAATTTATTCATCAACCAATCAATTTTGGTTAAATTAAATGATGATCATTGATCGTGATGACTTGGATAACATATCACATTTGTATAAAAATCATCTACCACATCATTTGCCGCATCATATTATTTTTAATATAAACAATTGTTATTTTTAATGAAATACTATTAATTTTGTCTATTTTTTATATATTGATTAATATTTATTGAAAAATGGATATTATTTACTCGTTCAAACAAAATCGATTAGTTCATGAATTAGCAAAACACCAAAATTAGTGTATGAATTGGCCTTATTCGTACTTCTTGATATAAGAATTGGCCATATAACGACTTTCACCTCCTCATTTTTTCTTTTCTTTTATGTCCTTTTAAATAGAACCTCTTGTTTGATTTAATTTAATTTTTTGGACCACGAAACTCTTGCTTACTAACACTGACAAAGCTATAGAAATGACTTAATGAGAAACCTTGAGTGTTGTTGACTATTGACCGCGTCAAAAAATTTCCATTGTAACAACAGAAAAATCCAAACGCAGCGACGCGCCTAACACGCCAGACGCGCCTAGAAAGAAATCCGCGTCGAGAACAAACGATGTGTCGAGTGAGAAAAGGCGAGTAAGGGAATCCCAATTTCCAAACACATCTCAAGATCCCTAAAAATTCCAAAAAAAGGAACCCTAGATTTTCTCTCCCTCACGCTCCTTGTTCCCTCACTCGCTTTGCTTCCCCACTCGCCTTCTGTGTCCTCTGCTTCGTCTTCTCTACTTTGCTTCTTTCTCTCCCTCTGTCGCTCTCTGTGGTAGCCGATAAAATGCAAACTTAAATTCCTGAATTTCGCGGTTTCTTTTCATATGATACAAAAATTATGCGTCTTGTATGCTTATACATACGAAAGTAAGTTCCTTTACGCTCTCCTACGAGAAAAATCACAGATTTTGTTTTGGAGAAATTTACTCACTTTTGGCTTAGAAATGGAACTTTTTCTATTACTTGAAGTATATGTTGTTGAAATCCTGAAATTATTTACTTTCCTATTGCCATCTGTGTTTCAAAATTTCTTTTGGGTTGAGCGAATATAAAACACTGTTCAAGTTTGATGCTTGTTGAATGGATAGATGTCGCTTGTTCTTATGAAGTATGATTGTGCCAATTTTTTTCAGGTGTGCTAATGTAAATTATCCATTTGGAAAGATTATAGTTTCCAAATTTCATTGGAGCCTGTGGTGTGGTAGTTGCTTTTGAGTGTGTTAGTGAATCCAAATGTAGCTGACTTCAAGATGGATTTGCAAGAGAATAATAATAATAATCATCATCAGGCCAGTGATGCAGGGGATGAAACTATGGTTGACGTTGTGGTTGAATCGCATGGTAATCACAGAGACGTAGGAATTGTTGTTGGTGATCCCAAAACAGGAGATCTTGGCTTCGGCGGTGATCTTGATCTTGAGCCAAGAAATGGTATTGACTTCGCCACGCACGAGGCAGCGTATTTGTTTTATCAAGAGTACGCCAAGTCGATGGGTTTCACTACCTCCATCAAAAACAGCCGACGGTCCAAGAAAACGAAAGATTTCATCGACGCCAAGTTTGCTTGTTCTAGGTACGGTGTGACTCCTGAGTCAGAGAGTGGTAGTGGTAGTAGTACTCGAAGGTCGAGTGTGAAGAAAACAGATTGCAAGGCGAGTATGCATGTTAAGAGGAGAGCTGATGGGAAATGGATCATTCATGAGTTTGTAAAAGACCACAATCACGAGCTTCTACCTGCTCTTGCTTACCATTTCCGGATCCAGAGGAATGTCAAGTTAGCTGAGAAGAACAATATCGATATTCTGCACGCCGTTAGTGAACGGACTAGGAAAATGTATGTTGAGATGTCGAGACAATCCGGGGGATATAAGAACGCCGGGCTTGTTCTTCAGACGGATGTCAACTGTCAGGTTGATAAAGGTCGGTATTTGGCTTTGGAAGAAGGAGATTCTCAAGTACTGCTTGAGTATTTTAAGCGTATCAAGAAGGAGAATCCCAAATTCTTTTACGCGATAGACTTGAACGAGGAGCAACGGTTAAGGAATCTGTTTTGGGCTGATGCTAAGAGCAGAGATGATTATATGAGTTTCAGTGATGTCGTATCCTTTGATTCTACTTACGTCAAGTTTAACGATAAGTTGCCATTAGCTTTATTTATTGGGGTGAATCATCATTGCCAACCTATGTTGCTTGGCTGTGCATTGGTTGCTGATGAGTCTAAGGAGACATTTGTGTGGCTGATAAAGACATGGCTTCGAGCAATGGGTGGTCGAGCTCCTACAGTGTTACTCACCGACCAAGATAAACTCTTGATGGCCGCAGTTTCAGAGCTGTTGCCAAACACTCGTCATTGCTTTGCCTCGTGGCATGTGTTGGAGAAGATACCTGAGTATTTCTCCCAAGTGATGAAACGGCATGAGAATTTCTTGCGGAAGTTCAACAAGTGCATCTTCAGGTCCTGGACGAGCGATCAGTTTGATATGAGATGGTGGAAAATGGTCAGCCAGTTTGGACTTGAGGATGATGAGTGGCTGCTTTGGCTGCATGAACATCGCCAGAAGTGGGTGCCGACTTTCATGAGCGATGTGTTTCTGGCTGGAATGTCGACATCTCCTCGTTCGGAGAGCGTGAACTCGTTCTTCGACAAGTACATCCACAAGAAGATCACGCTGAAAGAGTTCTTGAGAACGTACGGTGCGATTCTGCAGAACAGATACGAAGAGGAATCCGTTGCAGATTTCGATACTTGCCACAAGCAACCTGCGTTGAAGTCTCCTTCGCCGTGGGAGAAGCAAATGGCAACAACTTACACACACACGATATTTAAGAAGTTTCAGGTCGAGGTATTGGGGGTTGTCGCTTGCCATCCTAGAAAGGAGAAAGAAGACGAAAACATGGTGACGTTTAGAGTTCAAGACTGCGAAAAGGACGACGAGTTTCTTGTAACATGGAGCAAAACAAAGTCAGAGCTTTGCTGTTTCTGCCGTATGTTTGAATACAAAGGGTTCCTCTGTCGGCATGCTTTGATGATTCTTCAGATATGTGGTTTCGCCAGCATCCCGCCTCGGTATATTTTGAAAAGGTGGACGAAAGATGCTAAAAGCGGAGTAATTGCTGGTGAAGGAGCTGACCAGATACAGACCAGAGTTCAGCGATATAACGATTTGTGCAGTAGAGCTATTGAGTTGAGTGAGGAAGGTTGTGTGTCAGAAGAAAACTACAACATCGTATTGCGCGCACTAGTTGAGACCCTGAAAAACTGTGTCGATCTGAATAACTCTAGAAGCAACATCGCCGAGTCTAATAGCCAGCATAGCAATGGTGCTCACGAAGAAGAGAATCAGGCAATGGCCGGCGTAAAAGCAACCAAAAAGAAGACCGTCGTTAGGAAAAGAAAGGTAAGCTTCTCTCCAGTCTGATGAACCTACGTACTCGATACTTGTTGTTTTCCCAGTTTCAAAGAAAATAAATACTCATAACTGATCTTATGCAGGGACAACAAGAGGCTGGCCAAATGCTTGAATCTCAACAGAGCTTGCAGCCAATGGTTTGTGCTTTGACTTTTTTATCTTCTCTAATGAATTCGATTGATGTAAAGATGTGTTTTCGATATGGCCCTATAGTTTAATCTTTCTGCGGCGGTTTCTTATATAATAATATGTTTGTGCAGGAAAATATAAGTTCAGAGGGAATGGACATTAGTGGTTACTATGGTCCTCAACAGAACGTTCAAGGATTGGTATGCTATGTTAGTTGATTGTTACAAACCTGGCTATAAGCGATTTCAACATTGTATACTAAAACCTGTTTTTCAACTGTGGATATAGTTAAATTTAATGGAGCCACCTCACGAAGGCTACTATGTAAATCAACGAACCATCCAAGGCCTGGTGGGTGTTATGTTTACATAGATGCTTGATTCAGTGAAAAAACAACATATGTGCTCAGTATAAAGTCAATGTGAAATGATAAAGAATTGTTTATGTTTTTTGGTTCTTTTGATTTCAGGGACAACTGAATTCAATAGCACCGGTGCAAGATAGCTTCTTCGCGAATCAGCAAGCCATGCCCGGGCTGGTAACATTATACTATCTTATTTTATAATCTCCTCAACCAAAAGTGATTTTAGAAGTGAGTTATGACTTATGATAATGAATGATCTTGGTGTAAAGTTTTTCGTTTTCTGTATTGTACTTCGCAGGGTCAAATCGATTTCAGGCCTCCCCCAAACTTCACTTACAATTTACAGGTTTCAGCTTCATGAATAAAATTCTTAATTTGGTTTACTTCTGAATGAGAAAAAAATAATCTTCTTTGCGCTGCTTTAGCCAACATGTTGATATTGTTTTCTCTTTTTCTTATCTTCCAGGATGAGCATTTGAGATCTGGACAATTGCCTGGTAGTTCCTCAAGACAGCTATAGTAGTATATAGTAAGTCACGAAGTTTTGTCTCACGAAGCACTTGCAAAGAAGCTCTTTAGAAACACGAGAATACTCTAGATCTTACATGGATGATGACAAGATCTTTTAGATTGGTTTTGTGTATATTAATTATATGATTGCCTTTGATGTATGGATATGGCTGAAATGTTGTGTATCTGGCTGAATTATTTGGGTTCTGTGTCATTACATAGAAACATCTTTAGAAATAATTAGGCTAAACATCCCGGGGAAAACTGTGCCAAGTTTGGTTTGGTGGTTGAAGAAGAATATAAAAACAAAAGTAGAGAGAGTTGGTGAAACGTCTAAAAAAGAAGAAAAAAGTAATTTGGACAAATCTAACTTGGTTGATTCTAGAAACAAACAACATTTAGATGATAACCCCCAGATTTTCAGACCGAACCGGATCCTATACTGGGTGAATCTTTTGGGGATAGGTGGCGTGGGACCCTTTTTAATACCGACAGGGAGAGACAAGATTCAAAGTCAGAAACACAAAAGTTGGTGAGACATTTGAAACAGAGACAAAAATCGAGGTTGACAAAAAAAAATAAAAATTCAATCGATGGAGAAAGTGAATCAAACATTCTATCTGTCCCATGGATCTCCGTCTTTGAGCATAGACGATAGCTTGGAGGCAAGACAGTTCTTCAAATCATGGAAGGACAAAGTTTTTCAACAGAGACCCAAATCGATCTTAGTCATCTCCGCTCATTGGGACACCAAATACCCATCCGTCAACACTATCCTCCGCAATTCCACGATCCACGACTTCGGTGGTTTCCCTGATGTCATGTACAAGGTCTCTCCTCTTTTCTTACAAAAGCCCCTAACTTTTGTCTGACCCAGATTCTATAACCTAGCTTATGGTTGAATGATGGAGCAAATTTTTTTTTTTTTTTTTTTTTTGGGGGTTATTTGTATCAGTGTTTTTAATTTTCTATCAATTTTGAGTTTTGCAGCTGAAATATGAAGCACCTGGAGCAACTGAATTGGCGAAAAGAGTTAAAGAATTGCTAATGGGAGAAGGAGGAATGAAACGTGTTGATGAAGATAAGAAGAGAGGACTTGATCATGGAGCTTGGGTTCCTTTAATGTTGATGTATCCAGAGGCAGACATACCGGTTTGTCAACTCTCTGTTCAATCATCCCAGAACGGGGCTTACCATTACAACATGGGCAAAGCATTGGCTCCACTGAAAGATGAAGGTGTTCTCATCGTTGGCTCTGGAAGTGCTACTCATAACCTGAGGAGGCTTGAGTTTGGCATGGCCAATGGCTTATCTGTTCCTTGGGCTTTGGAGTTTGATATTTGGCTTAGAGATTGTCTCTTGCAAGGAAGGTTAGATAGAAGATAACAAACAAGAACAAATTTACAAGTCTTTTTGTTTCTTAACTTATGATTTTTCCCAGGTATGGAGATGTGAATGAGTGGGAAGAGAAAGCTCCGAATGCGAGATTGGCGCATCCATCGCCTGAGCATTTTTATCCTTTACACGTTGCGATGGGTGCAGCTGGTGAAGATGCAAAGGCAGAGCAACTCCATACAAGTTGGCAAGGTGGTACTTTGTCTTATTCTTCTTACAGCTTCACTTCTTCCTCCATTTGAAAACATTGATCTCCTTCACTTGTTGTCTCTTCTTGTGTGTTTGTTTCATTTCCCTTTATGTTATCCAAGTCATGTCCTGTATACAAATATAAACTCCTCACTGTTTGTACTATAATGTATGAATAATGTCTTGTGAGTTTGGATAACTTGTTTTCTTTGTAAAACGGCTTATGTATATTTCAGTTTATCTCTGTATTAGCTTTATGTTTGTTCATCATATGTGCTTTCAAATTTGAAGGATGTTTTTTTTTTTTTTTTTTTTGGCTGAAGCATAATGCAATTCATTTCTCATTTACATTATGCTTTCTCCTAATAGAGTTGTTGCACAAAGAGTATTTGTGAAATGGTTTATATTTCTTAAAAATGGTTTATATTTCTTATCTGTACAAGAACGATTGCATTTGAGTAAACCAAGTAAACCAGAACCAAAATCAACAAAATAAACTAAACCAGACTAGCTTAATCGTACTCGATCACATGAGAAACAATACCTACTAGGAGAACTCTCACGTGTTGCGTGGATTTGAAATCTATAAAAAAAATATACAACATTTCGTAAACATTTAGTAATTTGTTTGGCTGGTTTTAAAATTGATTAACTCATTGTTATAGTTATTTATTTAATTTAATTAACTTTTACAAATTGGAAATTATGAAAATTTTAATTCATTTCTTGATTATATGGACAATGCAAAGATATATGGAGTTATTGTTGTGGAAAATTCAAGTTTTATATTGTATGATTTAACCAATTGCATATTTTTTTTGCTGGACGTGATTTGCATAGTAAAATATCAAATATTTGTATTTTATTAAAATATCAAATATTTATATCTTGTTTTTTTTTTAAGAAAAAAGATTCATATATATTACATGAAATATTTGCTTATGTTTGTATGAATTAAATGTGATTTAATTGTGTAAATTATATGAAACAAATATTTGCATTATTATTCGATGAGAAAATTAAGTTTTATATTATCAGATTTTTTATTAGTTTTATGTAGTTTTGATTATTTTTTTCTGTTACATTTTTGTTTGCTTCGAATTTAATTAACTGTTACAAATTGGTTCAATAACATTGAGGTACTAATAATTATTAATATTTTGTGTGAAACTCAAATTTAAATGTATGATATAATTAATTTCATAATGTTTTGCTGAACATCATTTAAATAGTAAAATATCAAATATTTTTATATTATTTTGTCTTAGAAAAATATAAATAAATATTAAATATTATATATAAGATTTACATATATTTACATAAATTAAATGTGATTTATTTTTATATTTCATCTAAAATAAATATTTATATCCTATTATTTTTGTCAATTGAATGTGGTTTAATTGTGTAGTTTATATGAAATAAATGTTTGATGTTTGTTTGAGCAAAATATATTTATATGAAAAAGAAGGGATGTTAAATTTAAAAAGAGGACATGAGTCAAAAATTCATACAAACATATGTAAATCTTACATGTAATCTGGATTTTTTTTTTCTTAAGGAAAAACACTATTGAAATATTAAATTAAATTTTACTATGTAAATAATGTCCATCATAAAAAAATAATTAAAATCATATGCAATTAAAAAGAGGAATGGGTGTTAATTATATATTTTTACTGTACCTCATTTGCATGAATTAAATATGGTTTAATTGTATTGTTTATATTAAGTAAACATTTACTTCATAAAAAAAAAATTTGAATTGAAAAATATACACATGTCAAAAATTTGGAGTGATACATGGCAGAATCTTATGAAGTGAGAAATAGTGTCATCACCAGGTTCATTCGAAGAGGTTTTTAAATTAAGACAAAACATACAAGAGAATTTACATAGAATGCTGTTGGATATTATGACATTTTAATTCAGGATTAAATGCTACGACATCCCTAATATAGTTTTGGATTTGGGATGATTGCAAAACTATACCTAAACATTTGGGCAATTGCAAATCTANGGCAATTGCAAATCTACACCCCTCTCAATTTTTAAAATACTTACACCTCATTTGTCCTATATCATCCTTACCCTTCTAACGTATTCACAAAATTGCTATTAAGTAGACTTCTTTATGAAGTCTACTTTTAATGATAATGCCCAACCCA
>OVBJ01000572.1:0-50005 GCA_900406535.1 Noccaea bulbosa | reverse complement strand
TATTTTTATGTGTATATATATATATATATATATATATATATATATATATATTCAAAGATGTGACCAATTAAGTTTGATCATTAATCAATAATTACTAAGATGGGGCTTTCGAATGACTTCATTCATTCTTTACTTTAAATCGTTGTTACAAAAACTTTCCCAGAAATTGTTCCTTATGATCCATAGATTATCTTGAAAAATAAGTTTTGGATAATATATGTTTCTTAAAATAAAAAGGTGCTGAAGAATAAATTATTATTTCTTTCTTATAGTGAGTTTCAATAGCGCGTGATTGGACTTTGAAATAAACATATAAAATTTAGAGATGAGGCTAAAGAAGACTAGGTCTTAATTCTTATGATTTTACAGTGTTTATAGAGATCATGATTAGAGAAAGAAAAGTCATATTGTCATAGCATAAATGCAAAAGTCCAATATTCTTAATCTATTGTTCGTGGTCGACTGACTTTGCCTTAGCGTGCATGATTCATTCAGTGTCTTGTTTAGCTACCCTATACATTATAATGGCAAGAAAATTTGGACTTTTATAAGTTTCGAAGATTAGTATGGTTGGATTCACCCGAATTAGCAATAAAACAAAAATATTATTCAGAGTTGATTCAAAGGATTTTTTTTTATTGTGCATGCTTGATTATAGCCGATCGCAACGAGTTTTCTTAAAGAAAAACTATATACTGTAGTATGTTCTTTCACCTGTTCACCCACATAGAGCTAAGAGCATACATAGATATTGGGTAAAATAATACGTATAGGCCGGCTCTCGTTTGCCTAATATTTATTTTTATTTTTTCGTCAACACTAGAATTCACAATCACAACATAAAAGAAAGAAACATATAGTTGACAAAAAAATAAGAAACAAACATATACAAACCAAAGGATATATATGCATTCACCTTTAAAAGCTAATTACCATTGCCCATGAAGGATGGATTTTTACAAGGTTTGCCTTTCCCATTGATCTGCGGAGTGATACTTCCTTGGCCCGCAGATGGTGACTTACTACACGGTGTTTCGATATCTTCTTCTATATAAATGAAGATTAAGTAGACAGTTTAATACTAGGCAGTCATGTAAAAAAATGCAAAATATGTTATCTGGTTTTATAAATCAGTACTACTCACTGAGTTTGCGGAATTCATATGGCTTAAGTGAAATTGCATCGGATGAAAACACCAACGAGAGAAGCAAAAGAGGAGCAATCAACCACAGCTTTCCTTTCATAGTTTCTTGTATTCTTGCGCTGAGTTCTTTTTTGAGCATGATATAAAATTTTATGTATATTTGTAGCAATCAAGACGTGTGAGCAAGTTTCATTGTATATAACTAATATAAGACGTTTTCTGATCCATCTTTTACTTCAAAATCGTCGAATGTGAAGTCAGGAAGTCTTTCTTAGAAATAGTTTGCTTATAATTCTTAGATGGTAAATAATTAACAGTAAATAAATTATTTTCTAATTAATATTGATCGAGCTCATAATAGCGTCTGAGAGGCCTATGAAAAGGAACTACGAGATTATATAGCAAAATGTTTTCTAATTAACTTTTCAATGCTGATCATTATAGTTTTTAATCTTCTCATTTTTTTCTATTAAGAACAGATTAGTTTACTAATTAACCAGAATACTAAACTAGAATTAACTGCAATGTTAATGGAATATAATGTTATTTCATATGATTTAAAGTCAACTAACCATATAAAGACTATAAAATGGACAACTGGCAGTACTATATAATACTTCATCCGTCTCCACATCGTCACGAGCATGAACATCGTTATCTAGAGATGTGTTTTCACCTCCAATTATACAAAAGACAAGGTCAGTCTTACATAGATATATAAAAATTAAATTAATAGGTGACAACTTGATTCGTTGACAACTTCATCTTTATGGACAGGAATTTTCTTACGGATTTGAGAAAATAATGAAGACATAATAGGATCCGTCCATTAGTTTTCTTATGATTATTTCCTTACTTTACATAAACTATGATATGATCAGAGAGAGATTGTATATAAGACTATATGATGTAGCTACTAATCGTATATACTAATATACATCCATCGCTTTAGACTGAGTTTGGGCTTGCGGCTTGTGACGAGTCACTCCCACCCCATTGGCGATCGCGTGGCGACTTACTACGAGGTGCCGTGATCTTCATTATCTTTCGAATGTGACTCGCTTCTACTATATTTTCTTCTTCTACAAAGTTTAAAGTATGGAAAGATTAGTTCTTTTTTTCGTTTCGTTGGTAGTAAGTTAACTACTAGTATCCGAAGAAGTTCTAATTTAGCATGTATACTTACTGGATTTGTTTGATTGAGTTAAAACGACATAGGACGAAATCACCAAGGAGAGAATGATCAAGAGTGAAGCAATCAAACAGAAACTGCCTTTCATTTTTCTGGTGATACGTTTCTATCGCGTGTGTGTTTAGATATATACCAATCAAATAATATAACTTAATTAAGTTTTATCATAAGTTATTAATAAAGTTTCACGTAGCGCGTTCGAAGATTTCTAAATAAAGTAATATGTGTATCAAGATCTATGCATGTAATCAAGTCGCCTTGGGCTGGTGGTAAAGGACTCACGGCTGTGAGTTCCGCCACCCAGCTTCGAGTCGCCTTGGCCGACTGCCGTAGTCCAGGTTGGACTAGTCTTTGGGCCTAGAAAGCCTTTGGAAAACCAACTTTAAAAAGAAAAAAAAAGATCTATGCATGTTCCTGGGGAGATCACACTATATAAACGCTCATTTGGCTCGAGCGAAATTTCAATATTGTAAATTTGTCTTTATCAAACTTTTGTAAGTTTACTAACTTTTCAAGTTAATCATTTTCTTGATAAATAAGTTTAAAACAAAAATATGTACAAGTCAAACAAAAAGAACTTTTTTTCCTTGACATGTTAACAAAAACCAAACCATACAATATTTTAAAATATAAGCGATTTACGAACATGCTTTGCCCGGTCCGTCTAACCGGCGTCGGGGGAACCTCCTTTAGTGGATGGTGTGGCTTGGCCCGCACGCCTCGTCACACTACGTGGTGTTTGGATCCTCTTAATCTTGTGTATATGAGTTATTTCTCTTATTTCATCTTCTGCAAATCTAATGTACAAAACATATAGTTTAGTAAATCAAAACTTTCAAAAGTGGTAAACACCTTATCTAACTTCATTTTAGATTTATCTTAAAAGTTAAAACTACAACTGCTAGCTAGATCCTTCTAATTAATTTATGGTGTTTAAAATCGAATTATAGTCAATTACTTGGCTCTCGCATATATTGAGATCTCTGTTCAAAAAACCAGCATATTTGACGATTAATCGGCCGTTGAATTGCTAATCGGATACTGACCGAGTCGATTTTCCCTAATCGGTATCACGAATCGGTCAATTGTGGTTTAATTGGTTTGACCGATTAATTATAAAAAACCGGCCGATTAATCAAAAAATCTTTTGGACATTTTTGTTTGATTGAAAAATTGAAGTTCATTTGCTTTGTTTTGCTTTGCCACGTATTAAAAGAAATTAAACTGACCCAAAATAGACGGTGTACAAAAAAAAGGCATAGCATGTTTATTCTAAATGTCATGTATAATGTTGCTAAGGTAAAAAATGAAATTTGCCCAAAATTACCATCCTATATTTATTTTTTCGTATATTCTGAATATGATCAAAAGAATTTTTTACCTTTTGTATTAGATGTGAATTGGTAAAGATACTTAATATAATATTTATATGAGTTTATAATTTTGGTATTAAAGTCTTATATATAAATTTTAAAATATATTAAAATATAGTAAAAATTATACCCCGATTATTCTCTGATTTATCACTGATTTTTGAAAAATCGCTAATTGGTGACCGACCGGCTGATTAGTCATTAGAGAAATTTTGAACACATGTTGAGATAGATAAAGCAAATTGGATGGTAAAAATTGATAATACTCACTGATTTTGTGAAACGTATATGCCTGAGCTGAGATCGTCTCAAATGAAAACAGCAAAGAGAGAACCAAAAGTGAAGCAATAAACCACAACTTGCCCTTCATTTTTGTTTTCTAAGCCTTTTGGTGTTATACGCTACATACAGAGCTCCATACACGTGCATATTTATATCAAATCAAACATATATGATTAGAAGTTTCACTACAGGTTATTATATGATAGTTTTCAAATTCAGTGTCTTTTTTTTTTATCAATCTCTTTGCTCAAAACGTTGCCGACGCAAAGGCTTGTACCTTTAAACTAAATCACTTTTCTAACATGAGAATAGAAATTTCGAATTGTATTACTCTCTTTTACTACTTCACATACGTTTTTAAGATTTCCACATCTACTGTGTGAGGAGCTTTGAAATAATCATGACAGAGATATGTAATTATAATACACATAAGACAAGATCAAGTCTTATGCTCAAAGAAATCAACTGAAGATTGGACTAAACGCATAAGTTAACTATTTCCCATTTCTTTTTCTTTTTTTATGCTGATCTTTGTGTGTCGAACTGATCCCATAAAATTTGAAAAAACCAGAATGAAAAAAGAAAGAAAAAGTAAAACATAAAATTCCAAATAATCCACTTTCAACCAAATCGGAGAAACTATGTGCATCCAAATAACATCATAACAACTAAGTAAATAACTAAGCAACCACACACGCTTTACCAAAATTATCCTCTGTTCAGTGACCTGTCTCAATTGGCAGATGAAATGTTGGAACTTGACTCTTCTGATGATCCATTGCTCTCCATAGAAGCAATAATAATACCATCACTGTTATCATCGTTTCTTGAAACTCCTGCATCAGTCACTGGCTCATCCTTCTCATCATCTCCTTTAGGAAGCAGATATCTACAAACAGGGCACGAACTACGAAGCTCAAGCCATGGCAACAAGCAGTCTCCATGGAACTTATGCTTACACGGCATCTCTTTGGCCTCCGTTCCAATCTCGAAATCATCCAAACACACAGTACACTGCAAACTCTCTTCGATCTTCACCACGGCCAACGCCTCGACCGCCTCTTTTGTAGCCGGAGGCGTCCCATAACGGTTGTTCGGGTCATTCTCGGCCAGACGCTGAAGCAACATGTCGAATCCAGGTCCGATGAAATAGTCACCCAAAGTTCCAGAAGGAACAGAAGAGGTGTCAACAGGATCTTGAATCCTTAACCTTTGGCTAAACGAGTTGATCAAGAGCACAAGCTCGCTACCCGGATTATCCGCATTGGTCACGGATTCTAGCGAAAACCCTGCTCGGATCCCCTGAAGCAGGTCGAGGATTGCAGCTGAATGACTTCTCCTTCTCCTGATAATCTGTTCGAACTGCTGATCCAAATCAACTTCTCCATCATTGTTCTCATCGTCATCATCATCATCATCGTCATCTTCGTCTTCGTCTTCGTCTTCAACATTAGATTCGGAGGCTCTCTGATTCCCAGTGTGTTGATCATGATCGTTGATCATCCCAATCAAGATCGGAGCCCAGAGAGATTCCGCAGCCCGACGATGATCATCGGTGGCCGAATCTGGAGCGTTATCCATTTCTTCAACGAATCCGCTTTGGCAGAAATTGCATTTGATCATCTCGGCTTCAATCACTGGATCCACCGATCGAGAGCACATGTGACACCAATACCTAGTCGCAGCTGCATCCTCCATAGCCAATCCTTGTTCTGATCTATCTGCTCATAGTCAAAATAAAACGATGAGATTTAACCAAAAGGGAATCAGAGATTTGATTAAACTAACCAGCCAGAACAAATTTATCATCAGCAGAGAACTAAAAAAGACACTGCGAAAGTCAACCGAATCATTCCATAGAATAAAAAAAAAACAGAAAAGTCCCCGATCGTGTTACTCGTTACACTCAATCTATTGAAACGCTTTTACAGATTAGGGATTTCGAACGAGATATTTTCGAATAACAAAACCCAGAAATTTATCAATAACAGAATCGGAATTATTGCATATTGGTTCATCATGTGAACATCACCCGAGTTCCCCAAATAACAAAACCCAGAAGTAAAAAATTTCTCAATGACAGAATCGGAATAGGGTTTGTAACCTTACCTCTTCAAACCAAAAACACGAATAGTCCGAATATCCAAGGCGTCAGAAGACTGGAAACACTCGAGCTATTTGGAACAGTTTTGAGCAGAAAATTATTATCGTCGAGAAAATTTTGAAATTGAAGAAGAGAAGATCGAATCTTGGGGTTAGTGTCTGAAAACGGCCGGAGATCGACGCAGACTTTTTTTTTTTTTGGTCTTTGACCGCTTTTAAAACTTATTAATCTAATCAGCTAATAGTCAGACGTGGATAAGTTCAAGTTTAGGTCAAAGATTTAATTTGATCGAAATCATTTATTGTTAATTCGGTTTGGTTTGATGCAAATCCACTTTGATTTAGCTTGTCTTGGTTCAGTTTGGTGCAATTCCATGTATAGTTTCTTTGTTGTATTTTCTGTCACGGATTCTCTCATTCTACAAATAGTTTTATACCATAATAAAATCTGAAATATATGATTTAAAAGTTTCAACTTTTTGCTCAACTACATAGTCTACATTAACTTAAAAAATTACGATGAATAGCAAATGTTTAAATGAGAAAAAGGGACCTTTATACTAATCCTCCAATGCACCCTCAGAAGAATGTTATGTAGTCTCCAATTTACACAAAAGAATGCTGATGTACATTCGTAGTCCAAGCATGTCAGACCCCAAATCTATACAGTTTCGAGTAAGATGAATGATGAAAACGCATCTAAAAGACGATTCTTAATTTGTCACCCAACATGTCAATCTCCTATCCGGATTCTTCAAACTGGAAACAAGAATGGCCTTAGAAGATTGTTGAACTGAATCTGCTCTAGTCAAAAGTTGTCTTGCTGCAAAGCCTGCAAAAGTGACACAAGGAGTTGGAAACTGCCAGGCAAATAAGAGAAATGCTGTCAAGTAGGACTGCAAATTTACAAACACATGCGATTTACTGAGTGCAAGGATTCACTAGTAAGGTCACTATGGCTTCTTACTTCTTTCTGTGTCAAATACAAATGTAGAGTGTGCAAAGAAAATCTATCAGAAACATAGTACCATATCGGTCATGATTATTAAAATGTTGAATCAGTGGAGACTAGAATCAAGGGACTCCAAGGATCTGGATAGCGGAGACTTATTTCGAGAGCCTTCTGCAGCAGATGATGGGGATCCTTGGAAAATGTTCCCAGATGAATGGTGTTTAATCACCTACAAAAGGATCAAAACCTTGCTATGACTTATAGAGTGCTAAGACAAGAGAACAAAAATGTTATGTACTATCAAGGCTAGGGTGGTCTCTTTGTTTGTTTGTGAGAAACATGTTGCATCTAACCTAGAGTGCCAAAGAGCTAAAAGGCATAGTCGCTATCTAGATAGTTCATCTAATTCTCAGTAGATTGCATCCACTACAGCGAAACAAGAGTCGCAAAACTCTTTACAAAGGGATTGATTTCATATCTACGAGTAAGCGAACATTAAGGAAACCTGATTGTATAATTTCCTAACAAGTGAGAAGTTAAACTATAAAGAGTACATAACCAAGTCTTGAGAAAAAAGAGTTAGAAAATTGGCAAAACCTGTGTTGCCTTGGGTGAAGTGATATCGTTTTGACAATCTTCAAATGGAGGAGTGTGGTAGGCTGGTTCGTCGATAGAGTCTCCGAGGATTTCATCAGAACGTGAATACTGCTTAGCTATAGTAGCACAAGGCTCTAACAAGCCATTTCGTAAATCAGAATCACGTGAACATTGCCTACCTAAAAGAGGAGGATCCAAGAAACTATTTCGCAAATGTGAATCTGATTGACGGGGAAGAGAAGTGTCTACAACAGAAGCCCCCAGCCTATAAATCTGGAACCATAGCAGAGAGGACGACAGCCTCACAACGAACCCAGCAATCTCCATAGCCATAGTGAGTTTCACAGAGAAAACGTAAAGGGATTGATACATCTCAGATGAAATGTTCCTGCAAAGACGGTTTAATATATGTGTTGCAAATTAAACAAGCCAAGAAACTCTTAATCCAAATTTTGTTCACGATCACAAGCAAGGGTGTTTCAAGGATAAGTATGCCATACCAAATCTCTTTGGCGAAGAGTATGAACCACGAGATATCAAGAAGAATGGCGCAGAAAAGAAGAACCGCATAGGCTCGGCCAAGGCTCTGGCTATTGCTCTCGATTGCCACTAGCGCAAATAACGCAATCGCCAAATTTACCAGCAAGACTCCATTGTACAATGCCCCTAATGACCCAATCAACGCGCACCCAATCTGAAACCATCGGAAAAAAAAAATAATTGATTAAGCTGGGTTTCCTGCATTTCCCAATCGCAACGAAACTTCGTATCGAATATGGAATCGAGGAACCCTAGGCCCAAATAGATACGCATTATCCACGAGGAAAAGCGAAAACATCAGAGGAAAGAAATTACGGATCACCTGAGCGTAAGTAAGGATCACCACAAGAGACTGGAGCCTAACATAGTCCCGAAGCCAAGTACGTATTCGATTTCGCAACGAACCACAAAGCATCTTAAAATCTCCTTACTTGTTACTCCAATGTCTTTTCATCGAGAAACAGAAAAACTACACAATGGCTCGAAGATTCTGATGTTGAGTTTCAATTCCGACGAACGATTCAGAAGAAGGGAGAGATGACGACGGAGCAATGACGGTTGAGAATTTCGTGAGGGAGAAAGTATGATGAGTTTCTTTGGCGGGATCGCGTTGCAGAAGAGGAAAGGAAATATTCTCTAGCTGGAGAAATTAAAATCGTGATGAAGTTAAAAAGTTTTAAGGAGGTTTCGGTTTCTTGTTCAGTGACGACGGCTGAGAAACAGTAATCTTTAAAGTTGGGCCGTGAAGGAAATCTCTAAAAGCCCGATCTGACCGGTTGTCTTAACTAAACCAAAACCAGTTATCTCGGTTATTGATTTATCGTTTTCTGAAACGACGTCGTTTACACCCTACATGTCGACCTCTCTCTCGTAAGTCTTGTACTCATATCTGTCGCCCAGATTTGAGGATCGGAGATGAATTGAATCTGTCCTTTCGTTGGATTTGATTGAAACTTGATAAAAAAATCTATTGATCTATCGATTTCCGGAAGCGATCTCGATTCCAAAGGTTCATACTTTAATCTTTGAATTTGTTGATTGTTTCGTTAGGCGTGGGGAATTTCTCGATCGAAACACGATTGATTTGATTTCTTTCTCTCTCCGGTAGGATTGTTCAAACGACGAAGATGATGAAGATGCAAACTGGTGTGCTGGCATTTTTGGTGGCTCTCTCCGTAGCCTCTCTTGCTGAATTCGGATTGGCTTCTCCCAATACCGTTCCTGCCTTCCTGTGGTCTCCTCATCTCCAGTTATGCGTCTCTCCTTCTCTTTAGTTCCCATTGTCATTACATAAACCATCGCTAAGAAATTAACTTTCGGATGTGTATGGAGGTTCTAGATCTTTTTGGTCTCAATTTGATATATATATATATATATATAATGTATAGAAAGCCTGAGAATTGTGAAGTGTTGTTTATCTGATGTGTGACCGAACTGCTCAAAGTTGTGGCTACGTTTTACTGGTTTAATCGGTTTATGTGATTCTCGAAAATCAGGTCTGCGAATGGTGAATTGGATGAGGCTGTAAATTATCAGGTCATGTCTGCAAAGGATCTAGTTGATTCTGTTTTCACTCAAGGACGCTGGTCAAACTTTCTGGTATGCTTCTTCTTTGTGTTCCCATCTCTTCCATGAGCACGAGATTTCGATCCTCTTAACTCACCGGATGCCATTTGGTCTTCTTTGTCTAGTGTTCAGAGAAGAAACTTGAGCAGCCTGTTGATGTTGCGCTTGTGTTCATAGGCAGAGAGGTACGAATCTTTTTTCTTTTTCTATTCTATGAACGAGCTATCATGTCAAGTCTATGGGAGTGACTAATGTAGGAGCTTCGTTTAGCGTAAAATGACCATTTGGAGCTTTGGTTTCATGTTGTGATATATGCGAGGAAACTTATGTCTTTAATATTGCAAGAAATGAAGCGTCTTTTGTGCTATACACTGACAATTGGATACCATTTGGTTTCTTCCTTCTGCATCATATGTGCGGTGCTGACAATTCTAATATTTCATATTCTCGTCCACCTGCAGTTACTGTCTTCTGATGTTTCTTCGAAAAGGAACTCGGACCCTGCTCTTGTTAACACACTGAATGTAAGTGTAAATTTTCCTTTCTTCGAAACCCGGAATTCTAGTATTGCTTCCATAACACAGATCTCTGACATGTTTGTTTGTTTTAACCCCGTCCACAATGCTTTTAACATCCAAATCTTTGTTTCAACAGAATCTGTTTACAGCTTCCAACTTCTCATTGGCATTCCCATATATTGCTGCTCCAGAGGAAGAAAGGATGGAGAATTTGTTGCTTTCAGGGCTAAAGAAAGCTTGCCCTCAAAACGGAGGAGTGAGCAATATTGTGTTCTCAGATTCATGCTTTGTCGAGGATGGAACAATTCAGAAATTATCAGACTTGCAGTCTATCAAAGTACATGTTTATGGCTCTGATGCTTTTTATTAAACCTAATCACATACCTACTTAATGGTATCACCCCTTTATTCACTCCTATTTACTCTTAAATAATTGACAGGACCATTTGCTTGCTAGAAGCAAAACAAGGAAAGATGGAGAAACTGACTTGGTTGTGCTCTGCTCTGAGGGTTCTGAATCAAATAGTCAATCTGGCCAGTCGCATTCAGAGCGTAAGTGTAAAGTATATTCATTGCAAAAGATGACTATCACAGTTAGATAATTTGAGAACAAAGAACTTAAGCAATTCGTTGCCCTTTCCTGCAGATGAAAGCATCTCCGAACTTGTTGGTTCTGTAGAACAATCTGGCAGTAAATATACAGCTCTCTATGTTTCCGATCCTTATTGGTACACATCGTACAAAACTCTCCAAAGGTTCCTAGCTGAAAGTGGTACAGGAAACAGCACTGGTGATGTTACTACAGGCTGTGATGAACTCTGCAAGTTTAAGTCATCACTTTTGGAGGGCATACTAGTGGTAAGAAGTTATTCTTTTAACTAGCTGTTACGCTTCTGGCTTTAGTTTTTACCGTTCTTAACCAAAGAAGATTCATGGAATTCATAAAACTGACTGCAGCTCGATTGAAATACGTGTGTGATTAGAATAATGAGCATCTTGGTTATGTTATCACAAAAATATCTGAGTATGCCTTTTCCTCGTCGTGATCTTCTGTTTTTGCAGGGAATCGTTTTCCTTCTGATCTTGATAAGTGGACTTTGTTGTATGGCGGGTATCGACACACCTACTAGATTCGAGACTCCACAAGATTCGTGAGGTGTTAACCCCTTAAGAGCCATCCCCACCTTTTGCTTTGCTTTGCTTGTGACGGGTCTTTTCTTTTGCATAGTGCGTATGGGAGAAAGGTACTTCAGTGTCGATTGTTACATTACTTTAAAAACAAAACCAAAGAAAATGGATATGCGGTAAAAATCCCCTTGTAACATTTATTCATCTTGTTTGTGAGTCTTTCCTAAACGTTATAAATCAATAATGGAGAACGACTAAAAAAACACCAGAGTCATTGGACGGACTACATTCTTTTTCAGAAATTTGTTGTTTCTTTTTCTGTCTTTTTATATGATTACAGAGTTCTCTTGGCCGTATTGTAGTGAATATCAATTTGGGGATTTGGATAATAATACATTTCCTGGTAAAAAAATCTCGGGACACCGATGTCGGTAGAGTCAAGAGTGGTAGGACATGTTTGCGAGCATTTGTCTAGAGTTTTCTTCTGGGGTTCTGGGAAAGTAAATATGAAGAGATGATTCAAGAGAAATTGCATAGATAGAAATTCAAAAGAAATTGCATAGATATAAGTATAGATGATGATAGCTTTCTGAACAACTAATAAATAACAAAAGTATATTTTGCTATATTAATAAAATAATTTGACCGACGAATTTTTCTTGTTTTGAATCACATCTTAAATTGTTTATTTACGTCGAATTAAACATTTGAAAATGCACATTTTTTAAGTTACTACAAATATTTCTATTTTTGGATAAGCTTACTATCTATTTTCGTGGACTCTAATGATTTGATATTTAGCAATCCGGGTCCCCTGCATGGACCTATTGACAAAGTCATTACATCAATCATTCAGATTCTCTGGTTGACCCTTTTCTCTCCATAAAAAAAGAGCATTATTAGGGGAATAAAACGAAAATGAGGATTCTATTCATCTTTTTGACACTGTAGTTCTCCATTTACTTTATATGTATATAATATATTATGTTTTACTTGATGTTTTCCTATTCTTTATCCCGTTTCTACTATCAAACTATAGGATAATTGGTACGAGCTGTCGTTGCTTAGCAATCCAAATTTACTATTCAAGCTCTCATTTTACCTCTTTTCATTTTTGAAACACAAATCATTTTTTTTTTCTTTTTACAAAAGTTTCGTGGCTTTGGAAAGCAATTATTCTAGAGCACCAAATTAATTGCTTTTATTATTTTTTCAACATTTATTTTTTAATCTATTATTTTTATATTTTATCATTTTTATTTTAATGATATATTTAATAACACAATCTACAATAAAAAAAACCACAGCACTAAAATATAAAATTACAGCAAAAATATTCTACAGCAAAAAATTAGATAGTCACAACCAATCAGGCCTTATACACTAATAAAACTAGATAGTCTATATGTGTAACTAAGAAATTAATTGTTTCATAAGCATCATCTATGATTAATCAATACTTACCTTGAATTTTTTTTGTTTACCCTTACTAGTGAATCCTTGCCACATAATTTCATGCTTACAGGCATGCACACAACCAAAAAAGCAAAAAACTCATTTGGTTTTCCAGCAAATGTTTTTGATTAAAACTTTAGTTTCAGCATACAAATAGTAGAGGGAAGCACATGAATCATAGGGGTTTGAGCCTAAAGAGCAGTGAAAATCCCATCGCTCCACCAACTGACATCACATTGTACCCATTTTCTTCCTCTTTTTTCCCCAAAGTATCCATTTTATTGTAGACAATTTCTTCCTTTTTCCCCCTCCCCCCACCCACCCCCCCAAAAAAAGTTATTACGTGCGGTAAAAAAAAAAAGAAAAAATCCGGTAAAAGGAAATAACAAATGTATCATCTCTTATTTGTTTTAGTATTTCATAAGTAATTCACATAGAGCGTTTCCATTCCTATTCTTTTTTTTCTTTCTATTCAACTATCGTTTTTTTATTTTAATATAAAAAATCAACTATAAAATAAAGAAATTGTAAAAATGAACGGCCACGCAAGTGGTATTTTTATTGATATTTTCGATAACTTTTGAGATTCCACGTTCTGATTTCTGTCATTGTGTGTGTGACAGTGTGTATATAAATACACATCTTGTGAAAAGAAAAAGGGAAAAAAGATACACATATACGGTCTCTATTTACCGATTATGCATTTTACAAATGAACTAATATAAATGCTTATTTATTCTTGCCCTTTCGAGTACCTGTCGGGATAACTAGGGATACACGTAAATGTTAAGATTCCTTTCTTCTTTTAAAAAATGTTTACGATAACTTGTCTCTTTTCTCTCTCTACATTTTTTCTCGTGAATTATTTTCTTAGTAAGTACTAAATTTAGAAACTTATGGTTCCTATCAACATACCCAAACCAGGTCGACTTTGTGGAAGTGGGTCTTCTTCCTCAAACCACGTCCCTCCTTTTCTTATTGAATTTCATGTAGGCTTGTATTTGTTCAAAGAGAATCTATTTACCTAGGTTAACCAAAACATCTAGCTCTAAACTATATATATAAACATAAGGATTAATTATGAAAGATCTTATGATGATTTATTATGTAGAGATCGAGCATCTAATATTATAAAATTTCAAGATTTGTTTTTGCTAAAGGAGTTTGTAAATTTCAAAGATGGAAAGGGACTGCATTTATTTTTTGTCAACGAAAGGAAATTAAACAGAGTTCAAAGTACAAAAAGATGTCTATTCGATATAATACACTGGCAAACTATATGACTAAATGTACGTAGTAGCATATCTATGTGTATGTGTTCGTATATGAATGAGCGTATGTGTATGGGGACCCATATCTCTTAATGGCATCTGTTAAAGCTGTAAAGCTTTTACAGCTTAAGAAAATTAATAGTATGAGGATGGAGAAGCATGGAGGAACCTTATCTCTTAGTAAAACTTTTTTAAAAAATCTCTTTATTTCTTCAATTCTATTTAATTACAACTGGTTTATTTTATTTATTTTAGTTTTTAGAGTTTTGTTGCATATCTACCCTCGTGGGGGCTTAAATGAATATGATGCATCCCCCAACTCTTCTCCCTTTTTTAATTAACTATTTTATTCCCACTCATCTCTCTTCACCATCTTCTATATAAATCGAGAGCGAGTGAGTCCTCTAGTACTCATCATCAACACAAACAAAAATATCTAGATACCTCCCCTTCCATCTCCACAGTTAGGTTCAAGAAGAAAAATAGATATGGTTTTCACATATACACTTTTGCTGGCATGTGAATTTCATATTTCATATATACATGTGTGTATATTGAAAGGCGTAAGTGACCAGAGTAATGTGCAGCCAAGGATGACTTGCCGATCTTTTTTTCTTTTCTTCATTTTTCTTCTGATTTCAAATTATTTGGTTCTCGAAGTAATTAAAGTTGGAAGAAACTGATGTTCATTTCCTATTAAAATCAAAATAAATTACAAAGAAACAAAAGAAAAAAATGGTCGGCAAGTTGTCCTTGGCTACATATTTCTCTTTGTCGCGCATAGGTGATTGTGGTATATATGAACAGAAGATTCAGAAGAACTCAAACAGTCAAGCTATGGAACAAAGCTGATCAACGAGGTAAGTACGGTCCACAAATTATGTATGTTTTCCTTGAAAAATATCCGTTTATGGGAAAACTTACATCTTCCAAATACGGATCAAAGGGTTTATAGAATTAATTAAATTGCCCACAAATATATTCTACATTTATGTTCTGTTCTACATTTTTTCCTACTAAATGAACGATCTTGTGTCGTAATTAAATTGCCCACAAATATATTCTACATTTATGTTCTGTTCTAATTTTTTCCTACTAAATGAACGATCTTGTGTCGTAAAGTCAAGACTAATCTCTGATCATATATATTATAGGTGGAAGAATAAAATATTTTATTATTTAAGAAGGTCACAAAAATAAATTAAAGCTGAAAACATCGTAAAAACACAAGTTTCTACTCAAGTATATTTGTTTTTGTCTCGTTGGCTAATACGGACTTGCATTCGTTTCGTTTGTGAAATTGATGATGAATGTTGATTACACTGCATATCTATGTAACTATATATGATTTATCTGTTTCTTTAGCAACAAAAAAAAAATATGATTTATCTGTTCAACACGTGATTCTCTTAACAGTACATTGTTCAGTATATTTTTGCGTTTTCAGTTGCTCTAGTACGTATGAGTAAAAGTGTGCCCGAGATGAGGTAATTATCTAATTTTACTCACGCCAAATCAATTAGGTAGAAAAAAAAAAAATACTAGAGAAAAAAATTCAATTAAATGATAGTAAAACAAAATCAAGTAATTATTTAAGGTTGAAAAAAGAGTACATANTTTAAAAAAAAAAAAAAAAAAAAAAAAAAGAGTATATATGATGACAAAAAGAAAAAAACTACAGATAATAACAAACTCTTGTTATTATAATTTTTTATAATGTCTAAAAAGACAATTACAAGGACAATTATTAACGGATAGGTTAACTATTTTATGAAGATCTAACAATATGTAAACCCACCATAAATAGCTATTTTTGCACCATTTTGAAAAAAAAAATTATCTATCTTTTGATATTTTTTTATGCGAGCTGGCCTGTAACTAATAACCTGCGCATATTTTGGAAATTGAAACTCAGACATATTAGCAAACCTTTAGCCAACCAGACAAGGGGCTTCCACATATTATTATAATCATAACCCTGAAAAATTAAATTAATACTCTTATATAGACGAAGAAAAGAAAAATGCAACCTTTTCGAATCGCATCGTCACAACACACGCGCGCGTGAACTTTCCATTTTCTTCTTATTGTTGTTTGACTTCAAACTCAGGCGTCATCGTTTGACCAAAAAAAACAAAAAAAAATCAGGCGTCACCCGGTCTTGCTCTCCGATGATGGGCGATGGCGATGAGAGTTTTAACTTTGTCACGCACGCTTGCTTCCGGAGAAGTTTTAACTTTTTAGGTAAATTAGGGTTTATATCTATCTATGTTTACTTTTCTTCTCTTTTGAGATTTTGCTTTGGCCTTTAATTAGTTTTCCCGGCCCTTTAGGATTTTGCGATTCCGATTGTGAAAAGTGGATGATGTAACAGTTGAAACTTGGATTTCTATGCTTTCGAACAAAATCAAGCTGTGAAATTTGTTGGCTATAGACTATAGTTCCAAAATTTGAATCTCTTATTCGCTAGTGTACTATTCAAAGTTATATTAGCCAAGTATTTTCTGTTCAGATTTACTCATCGATTTTATCACTCGAATGATTCACAGATCATTTACCACTTACCAAGATATACGAGGTAATAACAACCTTAACAAATTATCTTTCTACTTAAAACTCTTGAGATTATGCAATTGAACATTAATCTATTATATTGTGTATAGAATGACGGTTATATTTTTTGTTATTGCTAAACTGAATGAGGGTTATATAGTACGGACGTAAGCTCATTTTTGTTTACCATGAGAGAAGCAACAATTAATAATAGTATATGTTAATGAGATTAGGAAAGGGTTAATTAGTCAGATAATACACTCACTTGTGGGAAGTAGAATTTTACATATCAAAGAAATAAAAAAACTTTGTCGAAGTGAGTTTAAATAGTGTAGGGGGTAGGTAAAGGCAAGCCCTTGACAATGCCGCAGAGGTTGGTGTTGAGTGGGATGTTGTATTCGTCTCTTAGTGATTTTTCAGGTGAAAGAACACTGATGTACATCTGTTGGCCCAAGTATCTTCTCTCCCAGCTCTCTGATCTGATGTTCCACATACCGGCGTTGTCGAATGTCAAGAGGATTGCTGACCACGACTTGGGGTACACTTGCACGGTGTGTCTGCTAACAGCGTCGAGCAAGTTGTAGTTTTGTCTCTTCTCTGGTGTCCATGTCCCTGGCTCAGAACTGTGTTAAGAGATTAAAAAAGTGTTAGGAACCTAAAAGTAGTATATAAGAAGCAGAGATTGTAGGTTATGAACGGAGCTTACCCGACTGCGAAGAAGGAGTAACCATCCAAGTTGAAGGATTGCATGCTTTTCTCGTGGTTCTCGAAGACGATTTCGACAAAGGTACGGAAAGTGATGTTGAGGACATTGGGCTCGACGACTAGGTTTGTGATCTTGGCTGCTGGTTCGTCCTTGATGACGTTGTATTTGAAGACCTTCTCGGACATACCGAAGTACTCAGCGAGCTTCAAGGGAGTCTCGGTGTCAACGTGGGATACACCGTTGAGACCAAACCTGACCTTTCCGTTCACAACATTCTTGGTGTTGGCAAGCTTGATGGTACGTGTGATGTTGATCTTTCCGTAATGGTAAGATCCCTGTGGGTTAGGTCTAGCCGCGCTGGCGGTTAAGTTCCATCTGAAGGATCTGAACTGGTTGAGAGACCAAGCCCAGCCGACCGGAGCCTTGGGGAGCTCGGCTGAAGCCTGAACATTGCTTCCTGCGTAGCTCATCACACCAACAGTGCTCAGTTCTTTCTTGAGGAACCTAGTGGATGCAACCATGTAGTAGTTCTTAGCCACTTGGTTAGCGGTAACAAGAACAGCGAAGCACTGTCCGACGTGGACGTCGAGGGAGTCGTAGTCGTTCTGGAGAACGTGGGAGCCTTCCATCTCAACAAGCTTCATCTTGTGTCCTTGGATCCTGAAGTTAAGAGTGGACTTGAATCCGACGTTGCAGATTCTGTACTTGTAAGTCTTCCCTGGCTTCATGGTGAAGAGTGGCTTGTTGTTTCCTCCGACCTTACCGGATTTACCGTTGATGAGAACACCGTCGGGTAATCCAAGAGTGCGGCCGCTGTCAAGGAAGTTCTTGAGAGCGGTGTGGCTCTTGGTGAACCAGTCGTTGATGAGGATGGTGTGGTCGTCTTCGGGATCAGCGTAAGGGACTGGGATGAGGAGACGGCTGTTGACACGGAGGCCACCAAAACCGCCGGAGAAACGGTGGAGGGAGGTTGATGGGTAGTAGAAGTAACTACCGATCTGGTCCTTAGGCTGGAAATGGTAAGTGAAGTTGGTGCCTGCCGGGATTGGGCATGAGGTACCAGCCACACCATCTTGCCAGCTGTTCTTCCTGTGCTGGAGTCCACTCCTGCCACGTCACGCAACCATATGGTCAGGACTCAACATCCAACGTTACAATAAAGACTAGTTATAATTAATAGGTCGAAGCCAATGCATGACATTTTAAAACTAAAATGAACCAAATTGTGTTTTATAATTCTTTTGGGTTTATTATTAAGGATGAAAAACTAATTTCTTAATTGTAAATGAAACCGTCAAACAAACATTCTCTTTGCAATTGGCGTTTGAATTTTGCAAATATTTGTTTTTAAAGCTAAAAATTGTTTTCAATTTCAAAAACACAATTTTTTCTCATTTAAACATGCATGCGTTTGAAATGAAACAATCGAGAGATATAAACAGAACAAGCCAATGCCTAGTTATTTTGAAGAAACGAGAGGGGAAGGGTAACGAACCAGGTCAAGAGGAAAGGCTCGTCGAGGTTGTTGAAGACATTGATGACGACATTGTTGTTGGAGGTCGAGTTTAGGTTAGGACCAGGGAACTGTCCGTTGATGAGAATCACCTGTTGAGGAATTCCGAGAGGCGCGGCGGTTCCGTACGTCACGTTCCACGTGTAGTAGAAGTAAGGATCACCGGCGTTCACCATCGCCACCGTGGAGGCGAGGCACACCAACACCGTCAAAAGTCTACCACCCTGCATTATAAGTTTTTCTACTTCTTTTTATTTTTTTATAAAAAAACTAACCCTTTCCTATATAAAAATAATAATTATTTTTTTCTCAAAAGCAAGAAGAAACTATGTTCTCTTGCTCTTGACGACTGTTTTGGTAATGCGGTGATTAACTATTTATGCAGGTGAAGATACCTTGGTTTGCACGAAATCGTCGCCTTTTTTCACGCTTCATCTCTAATTCTCTTGTTTTTTGGTCTCCTATATGTGATAGTTCTATTTTTGAATCTCTTTCTTTGATTCTTAGGGTTTCAACTTTTGAACGCGCATACAACTCGGATCGTGTTCTAATATTGGAAATCTTTTTAACGGTGCCAAATTATGAAATTAACTAGGCACAAGTGTCATACTTGATTTTGTTTGACAACGGTTGATTATTATTACAGACGGACAATAAAATTATGGTCTCGTAAAAACTTTCATAAGTTACTGACATACTTATACTTTGTAATTTTTACATTAAGAACTTGCAGTTTCATTCTTGATATATTTCAAATTTATTTTTTCGGGTTAATAGAATTAAAGAAATAGAAATAAAAAAAAAAGAAAGAAAGTGATATCGTTAATCGATCTTTTTATTCGCTAATATATGTTGGGTTATTCCAATTCACCTCACTTGAAATGAAAAGATCCAAGTCTAAAGTTCTTGCCTACACACTCGCAATGCCACGTCATCTTCAGAGATTTTATGAGGAGTTTCCGCGCCTACAGCTTAACTTTGTGCTTCACAAGCACTACAAGTCTCATCAGCACAACTGTAGCCGCGCTTGGTGGATTTGACGTGTGCCAATGCACCATATTTCTGTTTCATCGATCATCAGCTCGACACCATCTCATGCCTCACAACAGCAACGTTTGTTCTTTCATGGTATAGTGTTGAAGCTGAGGCATAGAAAGAAGGAGTGTCCAATTTCAGGTTGATTGCAATGAAAAACCAACGAACTGCTAGCAAACGAGGTTCAAGATTTAATTGCATTTTGGAACATGTGTGTTCATTTGCATAAAACCCGACGGACCAAGACTATGGCAGGTTTTAGTGTTACCGTTTTCTGACATTGACAAATTCAAGAAAGTAATCCTTGAGTTTTTGCATTTTTGGTTTTACAGTGTGACAATCCGAGACAAACTGATTCCTCATGCAGTTTCATGGTTTACTGGAGAGGCTCTTGTTGATGAAGACGATTATGATGAGACTGATGATGATAATGATGAGAAGGATGACTGACGAGAAGAGAAGGTTTGTTTCAGTTGAGTTTGCAGATTGAAGAAATAGGAGCTCCACATTCTCTAATTTAATTATATTCTTTTATTTATTACTTACAGATACATAAAGAGTTCCAAGAATCTCTCTTAATATACATATATCTCAAGAACTGGTTTTATTTAAAGAGAAGACTTCATGCTCCAAGCACTTAGGCTTAAAAATCAACATTCTGAGATCCATTAATTGTTAAAAGCAAAGAGATGTGTTCTTTCTCCTGTTGCCAATTTTGAGTAAAAACACTTGAAGTAATACATGCTTTCCCTTTCCCGCCAAAGCTCTCCACTATTGAAACATCAATCTACAACACAAAAATCCCATTAGTAAAAGAAAATTGCATGGAAATTAAGCTGATTGAAATAAATATGTAGAGCACATTATTAATCAGCTGACTGAAATAAATATGTAGAGCAAATTATTAATCAACTGATCCATAATTACATATACATATTTTACTTTCTATGGTTTTTTGGTATACAAAATGTTTTTGTTTTTGTTAAGTTTATCTTCTTGAACTCATCACTTACCCCCTAATATTCCAAAACTAATCAATTTTTTTTGTTGTAGAAAAATCCAATTCATATTTTCTTTTCTGCTTACTTTTTCCTTTTGTTTTACTATATATTCATATCTTTTCCATTTTCTTACCAATTTCTCCTTTGTCTATTATTAAAACAACTGACTGGTAACATTTTTGCAGTATATATAAATTGGTATTATTTAAAATCAAGAAAATGCAAACATTTTTTATAAATTTATTTGATAATAATAAAATTGAACAACAAATTAATACTATCTTAAACATATTAAAATTTTCAAAAAAAAAAAAAAATTAACAATTAAGATTCTAAGAGAAACAACTTTTTCAAAAAGAAACAAGAATGTATGAAAATCTTTAACCAAGTGAACGACAATTTCTAGATCGATTAGCAGGTTGACTTTAATTATCCAAATATTTAATTGAAAAGGGAAATATATGGATATCTAAAAATACGTTGAAATTGGATTTGTTTTTCAAAAAACTAAAAAACTTAATTCTAACTCAACTTCTAATACATTCTGATACATGAGATTGTCCAAGACCCAAAGTTACAACATATTAGAGGGTCGATGAAAATGGAAACTATTAGGTATATTAGGTATACCCAAAAACTCCTTCATCACACAGAAGGTCGATCAAAGTGGAAACTATTAGCTTTCAAAATCATCACAATGAAAGATTGATGAATTTATTGTTATTGTGATGGGAATAAGACGATTCTTTAGTACGCGACAAAACCATAAATTACTGATAGTAGATATATATATATATATATATTTATTTATTAATTTTAATTTTTTTTTTTTTTTTTTTAATTTTTAGAAGCTTAATTATGCAACTGAATTTTGGTTCTTCTTTTATCTGAGAAATCAGAATAACCTCTGTTAACATGGCAGTTGCATTTTCACATCTTGCAGTGTAAACTGTGAAGTGAAAAGGGCTAATAAGTAATAATCAATTTACGGTTAACGATATGGTGAAAGTAGCAAGAAAAATAGAGATTCTGGATCTGCATTGTTTAGTTTTTGTATAAAAAAATCTGTAACATATAGAAATATATAATCTTTAATTTAGTATACATAGTGTAAATGCTGAATGTTGAATCAGACTGAATTAAATGATGATTTATTGCATAAATTGGCTGATTAATTAATAGTATAAACTAGATCTTGACCCGTGCTTGAGAAGCACGGGATGTTGTAATTTTTGAAGATTTTAGTTTTTTGATTTACACAGTTATTCAGTGTTCATTTTAATTTTGTAGTTAAATAAATTATTGAATCAATAATAAAACGAAAAGTGATAAATTAAGTGGAAAATATTTGGGGTGTAATAATTCTTCTCGAATATGGCCCTAATTAAATCAGATAATTTCATTTCACATGTTTTCTATCCATCAAATTAACATCACCATTTGTGGCATCCAGACCATTTGTTTAACATCTTGCGCAAAACGTAAAGTCGCACAACTTGGGGAATGGGAGAAATCGAATCCTAATTCGATTCAATATCTAGTCTTTTGATATAAAATTAATTTGGCGAATCTGTCGGATCAACTGTTTCATTAATAAACAATAATTTTTCAACAAATAATCTAATATGTAGTTTTGTACAATTAAAAAAAAAAAAAAAAAAAAAAAAAAGAAACTTGTAATAAATCTAGTAAGTCTCTTTGACCACTTAAAATAATATATTCTCAATTTGATATCATATCAAAAAAAAATCTGTAAATCCAATATTCTCTTCTTTCTCTTCATTTATAAATTTGTCTATGAGATATAGTAAAGTTAAGATTACAAATTTTCACCTTTATCAGTCACATTCTTTCTTTATGTTTTTCCGAAAAGACCCAAATATAAAAGAATGTTGGACTGATCCGTGATGTTGCTAACCTTTGAGTTAGTTAAATTTGTGAATATTAAATTTCTAAGATTGTATATTGTTATGACATTTTTATATTAAAAAGAACTAAACAATCTCTATCAGCATTATTTTTTTGTGTTAGTGTAAAGCTCATTTTAAAAAAAGAAAAATTGACAAATTAGGTCATAAAAAAATATTAGTTTTGACCCGAGATATTGCTAACTTTGGAGCTAATAAAATTTCTGAATATTAGATTTCTAAGTCTAAGTTTAGATTTGTGAATATTAGTATTTACTCAAACTCTTTCTGATAGGGACGATGCTTTGAATTCTCTTTACCTCTTTGATTTCCTTTCGTAGAAACTTTATATGTATTAGCTTCTGCCATTTCTGATTATCGACCAAGAAGAACTTTTTCTCTAAACTTTTTTTCCCTCTCAATCTCTGAATCATCGTCTATCAAACATCACCTACGAATTCAGGTATCTTCGAGTTGATTCTCTTTCTGCTTAATCAACTTCTTGACCTGCAATTTTCTTATCTTCGGATTCTAGACTGGGATATATCCTTATTTTTTTTGCTGTTCCGTCTTTCTGCAGCTAAAAGACACAAGCTCCACCTGTTTTGTAAACCCAGGTCCTGTTTTGTAACCCATGTAATCATTTGAAAACACTCATCCCTGATTTATTCGCTAAAGCCAAAAGAAAAGAACATGTGACTTCTTATTTTGTTATGCGTAACCAAAACATCTTGATATTATTTCTGGTTATTTAACTTACAGATCAGACCGAGAACTCAATCTCCACTACTCGACTCCACCTGCTTTAGAAACCGCAGGTAAACGACTTTACTTCACCTGGTAATTCCTTCTTAACATATTACCACAATAGTATATGTTTTGGCAAGCTTTTGAATTGGAAAATTGTTAATGCTCATTTGAGATCAGTTTGGTCTTTCTTAGCCCAAATTCATTATCTGAAAGATGGCTTATTTGATCACTACTTCATCGTTATCTCTTTCGTCATCATAATAGTATATATTAATACCTTGCTAAAAAAATTGCAATTGTGTTTAGTTCATGTGAAAATCGCTAATACATATTTAAATATATTATTTTGATTTTAGCTGCGTCTTTCGTCTTTCTTGTATTAATTGGAAAATATGATATTTAATCATCACATTTTTAATGTAACTCAAATAGTTTGCTATTATGATACTCCAAATATTTATAGGCATACATATTATGAATGGAATCGAACATCTTATTAGTTATTGGAAAGAAATGATTGCAACCTTGGAAAGAAACTCAAATATCGAGGGATTAGCTGAAGAAACATTTAGTCAATAAAAATACCTCATCGAAAGAAACATTTGAGATCATGTGTTTGATCATCAGCTTGCATGCATTGCTGCATAATTTTGAGTTAAAGTTATCTTACAGCCACTACACGTTCAAGAAGTAATATAATAAAGCATGTGTTAGATATTTACTAAAATTGTAATCTTACATTTACATTGGCTAGATTCATCTCCAATGTTTGTCTAATTAGCATACTTCTATAAACCTGTGTTATCATCCCTATTTGAAATATGGCGGTTAAGAATCTTTTTTAATCTTTTAATCTTAAAAAATAATTTTGTCTATATATTCTTTTTTAATTTGTTGTTGTATCCATATAATCAATTTTAATTTGTTGTTATTCTAATACTCCTTTTTATATATTTCAATTTTATCTTTTTAAAAAAATAATTAACCAATTAAATTTTAATTAGAAACTCATTTATATACAAATCTTTGGAAAAAAAATCTTATAGAGAAAATATATATTTTCTTCCTCTTTAGCCGATAAATTTTCTTTCTTCTTCTATGTTTGGTGTTTTCTCTGAACATCTGCATTGCAGAATTGGTCATAGGCTCTAAAAAAAAAAGTATTTAATGACATGGCAACCTTTAAAAGGTAGAAAGGCTTCTGGGAGAACAACGTGTGGAGTCGACTCTGATGGCAAAACTCTACAGATATCACCACTTGATTCAACAACCTTATTTATTTATTTTATTATAAAAATAGTTTTTTCTCTCGAAATTCGATTTTGTTTTATTGATAAAAAATGTTAAAGAGCCTCTTTATAGGCTTAGCGATGTGGATTTAGAGGATCATTAACGACGTCTCTGAGACATCTTAGTAATATTGATGATTTAAATAAATCGAAAGAGGCATAAATACAAAAAACATGTCTTAATTAAGTTCGCGTAATAGACATCTCATAATGCCAGGTGTCATGTGATGAGAAGAAAAAACGATTTCTTTTCTTCTTCCTCATTCGCTTTTTTTTTTTTTTTTTCCTTCTCTTTACTTCGTCTCTCTAATGCGGAATTGAAGGCTATTCATTCGCTTGGTGCATGCGCAGGTCAGCTTCTAGTTTGGCTTCCGTTTGTGGTCGTGTGGCTCGAGCTCAGAGTGTCTCCGTCGTTACTCGTCTCTTGCTCTGAAGCCATCTTCTTCTCTGATTCGTCCTTTCATCTCTCATGGCTCTTTCTATTGTATTCGACGGCCACTAACCGGTTAAAGTCCGATCAGACGCTTCTCCAAGTAGTTGACTCCGAAATCAACGATGCTTTCGAAATCGATTTGGTAATCTCTCGTTTTAGCTCACTTGATTTTAGTGGAAACAATCAAGAGACTTGATGAGAAGATTTTGTGGGTTTTCAGTTTTTTTTTTTTTTTTTTAAATGATAGAGACTTGATTCGAAGATTTTAGCTAACTTGATTTTAATCTCTCGGCCTCTCATTGCCTCTCATTGGTGCTTCCTGAATCTGTTCTTATGTGGCTTCCGCATCTCTCTGCATGACTTGTGATTGTTTCCAGAAGCTTCCCTCTGTTTACCGAAGCTTCTGTTACCAACAGGGTGCTGTGGTCCTGTTGTTCTGCTTCTGGTGTGTTTGGATGATGTGTGCTCTTCTGTCGTTTAAATTTGGTCTGTCCTATGCCTCCGTCTTGTTTGCTGTTCTTTCTGATGAAGCTTCAATGAATATACATTGAGCAAGCAATGATTTGATATGATATGTTTTCTTCATCTTAAATATAATCAAGGTCCTTGTTAAGTTTTTGGTATACCCTAAACTCATGTGATGGAATTTTCTTTGTTTTGTTTTGTAGATCAGTGTTCATAGTTATTATTGGCCAATGGAGTAGGTGTAAAATGATGGATTGTTACTCCACTGGAGAACATAATAAGCAAACATATTACAGGAGCTTCGAACCATATGTTCATCACATGATATTCTGATTGATCTTGTATGTTTAGGATAGTGAGAGAACAGCCGGGATCATCTTTTGATTTTCCATAAGCTGTTGGTTGCTAACCTTTCCAAACTGTTCTTCTTTCGACATACCTTCTTGTTGGCGCTTCTCCTTCTATCTTTCTGTAGACGTTTCATGTGTTAAAGGTCTCTCACATTTCTCTGCTAAAACAGATTGATCTTTCTTTTGCAGTGGAGCTGAGCAAAAAAAAATATATATATATATGGCACATTAGAAGCAATAGAAACTATCGAAAAGTTCTGGTCATGCTTTTTCTACAGAGTCCACAGGAATCCATTGATGAACGGTTTTCTTTCTGAATAATTCTGGAATTTAGTGTTTCAGTCTGTATTGCTACACCAAGTTAAGTTTGATTTTTCCATGTTTATGTTTCTCATTTCTTTTCAGTTTGGTCGCAGGTTTGTGCACAACTTTGAAATCAGTCACAAAGTTATCATGTTAACACGCTGAAGATTGTTTGTATGGTCTCGATGCCCACTCGCCAACATAAAGTTTCCTTTCAAGACTGGTAAAGAAAGCTTCTTAAAATATATTATAAAAAAAATTAACTGATAATTGGGAATAGTAAATCATAAACTTACAGTATCATATGCAGCTACTCCACCTCGAGCTAAGAAGGATTAAACTTTGCTCAGTTTTCACGAAGATGTGAAATAATAAATCCTACATACACCAAACCCATGATCTTTTGCTCCTTATTGATCTCAGGTAAACCTTTGTCTGACCTGTATTAACTCTTATGTCTCTGTATCAAGACATTAGTTAATTTTCTAGTTAAAGAATTGAAAAAACATAACATAACTCGGTTTTCCCCTTTTTATTGTTCAACTAAAAAGGTTTTAGAAACCAATCTGTTTCTCTGTCTTTTCTCTTTAAGAACATACTACTTCGATGATGAGATCACCTTGAAACACTGACTTTCTTGTTGAAACCCTAGTCTCCATTTTCTTTTCCTGTCATACGCTTCTGAACTCATACGCTTCTGAACACACTGCTATATTCAGTTCAAATAAGATGTTGTGTTGATTAAACTAAAATATGACAATAAATTTGATAATGCAAAAGATATACCGTATAACTCTTGCTTTCTTCATCTCCTTGTAGATTTTTTAAAAACCTCTTTGCTACCTTTTTTCATATTTGATAGTAGTACCGCTTGACGAAACTTTTGTGTTTCATTGTGATTTTTGAGGTATACAGGATAATGTATTTATACAGGGAATGAAAGATGGTTTAGGTTGTTAGGGTTTACGATTTGCTACTCACATATATGATGAATGTAGTCTTCATTTTTGTGCATATGAATGTAGTCTTCATCATCTCTAATGTCTATCCAGCAGCCGCCATGTATTGCTTCCAAACATGAAGAAATTGCTTGGATTCGCCAACCTGAAAAGAAAGACATCAAGGTATGTTAAACAAAAAGGAGTCGCCACTAAAATTAATTCAGAGGAAATAGTAAAGCTCTGCTTTTCTTTGGTATATAGAGGATGGTCTATTTATGCTTAAACTATTAGGTTAAAGATTTTCGTGGAGAAAAATCCGGTTTGTTTCTACCTGTTGATTTTTGGAAATAGCTCACTGTTTTTGCTGCTAAAGTAAATCTTACATTTAGGAAGTATACATAAAGAATATCAATGAAATCTCTTTGAATTTGAAAACTAATGTTAAAGCATATTTTTTATAGGAAGTAACTGATTTGTTTCGATATTAGTATTAGTTGATTAGCAAGATTTGTGGAAAGTCTTCATATATTTTGCTTGGAAGAGTATTCTTTGTAGTTAATGCTGTTTAGTTAATTCGAAAAACAAATGATATAACCGATATTTATGGAAATTGGTTGCAGATTTTTCGGAGTTGGAGTTGCGGAATTATGTTACCTTCGTCTAGAATTTTGAAGAAGAAACAATTGGAATTTGGGTATGGGCTTTATCTCATTGTTAAACCTCGATCAAATTCGGTTATTGCTCAAACGTTTCCGGTCTGATTTAAGTTTTTGGGATCCGCGTGTTTTTCAATAGGGTCTCGGGTCGGGTCGAGTCGTTGTGTCTGTTTCCAAACAGCTAGTATCTCTCATATATTTCGGACAAAAATGACCACTCTCAAACCAACATCCCTTCCTTAGTGCCTTGGTTTTTTAGTCTTTTCGAATCATTTTGGGTTGGATCCAGTCGGGTTTTTTTAGTTGGAACCGGGTATTTTCTGTTTGGTTACATACACAATCTTAAAATTTTCAGGAAGTGTTTCTCTTTTAATAGTATAGATTCCTAACATTTAATAATTTTCTCAATCATAATATTCGATATTGATCAAGATTTTCTGCTTCAGCAGGAGAGGATTATGAAAATGTTCTGTGATATTTCCCGAGGATCATGGCTCAGTCAGTTATTACCAGCTTCTTGTTAAGAAGTGTTTCGAATATTACGATATGAAGATATTTTGTCTGCGAAAGGATTGTAAATAGGCATCCGGTTTGAAGCAGGTTATCTCAATTCTATTTCTTGGTCAATTTGATGCGGTTCAATTTAAGTGTTTCTTCATGTGGTCCGCGTGTTTTTTCTCTGATTCCGGGTCGGGTCGTGTAAATTAGTTTCCAAACAGCCTAAATCGCTGCATATTTTCGGACGAAACAACCCTTTAGGAATCTGATAATTCCCTTGAAAAGCTTTGGTTATTTTGTCTTTTAACAGTATCCGACCCGGTTCCTGACGGATTTTTTTGTTATAACTGGGTTTTTTTCTTGTTTGGTTGCAGAGTTAACTTTAAAATTTTCAGGAAATGTTTCTCTTTTAATAGTATAGATGATAACAACTGAATCTTATTCATATTCAGCAAGATTTTTCAATTCGTTGAGATTAAGCATTTAGCTGAAATTTTTGAGTATTTATGAGCTTAAATTAGTTTGGAATCCACACTAAGTTAAACATGTTTAACTAGAAACTTAACTATATTTAGATAAGAACCTTTGGGAAATCTAATATAATTATTTCTCTTTTACAGTATCTGTAATTAATCAAATTTTAATTTTAACTTTTACCCCTTGTATAATAAGATCATAGTACTTTATCACATAGAAACCAATTTAAAAAAACAAATCCAAAATAGAAAATTATCAAAGAAATAGAAACCAAAACCACAAAAATAGGGGGAAAAAAACTAAGAGAAATTGAAAACACCAAACATAGGGAGAGGTTAAACTTCAATATTCCCAAATATGGACGAAAGGAAAAGCGAAATGAGAGGAGACCCCAAAGAAGATGAGAAAAACCAGGAAAAAACATTCTTCCCAAAAAAACCTATAAAAATGTCTTGAAACATTTCCACAACTCGAAATTCAAAGCCCAAAACATAACCAAAAAACAATAAACAATTCATACCCCACCAAAACACAATAAAAAAACCAAAACTGTAATCGGAACCAAAAATTGTTTATTGTTATGCGAGGGGCTAAACTTTTGGCCGCGTGCCTCTATCTGGCCGCAGCCGCAACTGTGGTGGTCCGAGCCGAAGACCCTTACTTCCACCACGTGTGGAACGTGACGTACGGAACCGTGTCTCCTCTCGGTGTCCCACAACAAGTGATTCTCATCAACGGCCAATTCCCAGGTCCCAACATTAACTCAACCTCCAACAACAACATCATCATCAACGTCTTCAACAACCTCGACGAACCCTTGCTCTTCACTTGGTAATAAAATTAAATTTTCACATTGATTTCAAAAGTGCACAATCACAGAGAAACGGGTTTATAATAAATGTTTTTGGCGTTTTAGGAATGGGATCCAGCACAGGAAGAATTGTTGGCAAGATGGTACTCCCGGAACAATGTGTCCGATCATGCCGGGAACCAACTACACTTACCATTTCCAGCCTAAGGATCAGATCGGAAGCTACTTCTACTACCCAAGCACCGCGATGCACCGTTCCGCTGGTGGTTTCGGTGGACTCCGTGTGAACAGCCGTCTCCTCATCCCGGTCCCTTACGCTGATCCGGAAGATGACTACACCGTCCTCATCGGTGACTGGTACACTAAGAGTCACGCCCAGTTGAAGAAGTTCCTCGACGGTGGTCGTACTCTTGGTCGTCCAGACGGTATTCTCATCAACGGAAAGGCCGGGAAAGCCGACGGAAAGGACGCGCCTCTCTTTACCTTGAAACCTGGTAAGACTTATAGGGTTAGGATCTGTAACGTGGGTCTCAAGACATCTCTCAACTTTAGGATTCAGAATCACAAGATGAAGCTAGTCGAAATGGAAGGATCGCATGTTCTTCAGAACGACTACGACTCTCTCGACGTTCACGTTGGTCAGTGCTACGGCACCATCGTCACCGCTAACCAAGAACCTAAAGATTACTACATGGTTGCATCCTCCAGGTTCTTGAAGTCGGTTATTACAACAACCGGACTTCTCCGCTACGAGGGAGGCAAAGGACCCGCCTCTTCCCAGCTCCCTGCTGGTCCAGTAGGCTGGGCTTGGTCTTTGAACCAGTTCCGATCTTTCAGGTGGAACTTGACCGCTAGTGCGGCTAGGCCCAACCCTCAGGGATCTTACCACTACGGAAAGATCAACATCACACGTACCATCAAGCTCGTGAACACTCAGGGCAAGGTCGATGGAAAGCTTAGATACGCGTTGAACGGTGTCTCGCACACCGACACTGAAACCCCACTTAAGCTTGCTGAGTACTTCGGTATTGGTAACAAGGTCTTTAAGTACGATGTCATCACCGATAACCCAACCCCGGAACAAACCAAGAGTATCAAGCTCGAGCCAAACGTTCTTAACGTCACTCACCGCACCTTCATCGAAGTGGTGTTCGAGAACCACGAGAAGAGTGTTCAGTCTTGGCACTTGGACGGTTACGCCTTCTTCGCCGTCGCGTAAGTGAAATAAGCAAACAAATTAAACACTCAACTCTCTATTAATTAATTTTTACAATTACAAGTAACTCTTCTTTTTATAACATTTATTATTCTCAAATATATTTTCTGTGTTTCAAAGTGTGGAGCCAGGGACTTGGACCCCAGAGAAGAGAAAGAACTACAACCTTCTGGACGCAGTGAGCAGACACACAGTCCAAGTCTACCCAAAATGTTGGGCAGCAATCTTGCTCTCATTCGATAACTGTGGAATGTGGAACGTTCGGTCTGAGAACACGGAAAGACGCTACTTAGGACAGCAGCTCTACGTGAGTGTCTTGTCGCCGGAGAAGTCACTGAGAGATGAATACAACATGCCTCCGACAAGCCTCCAATGCGGTCTCGTCAAGGGCATGCCTATACCTACCCCTTACGCTGGAGCCTAAGTTAACTTTTACAAAACAATACTTTTGAATGCAACAAAAGAGTTTGGATTCTTCTGTTGGTTTGATCGATGAGAGGCATTTGCATACCCAACTAATTTATTAACTGGTTTTTTGGGTCTTTTTTTATTATTTTAATTTTATCGAATTGATTTTTAAGAGTATATGGTTTATTCATATATGCATGAACTTGGAATGTATGTATGTCTATCCCTTAAGTAATTTTTTCTTCTTCTTTTTAAAAAGACGCATCTTCTTCTTCTTTTTGTTCCTCTTTTCTTCTGTATCGCGTATGTAATGTATTCATATTCTTCAATGAAATAAGCAGAGAGATCTTATTTGTCTGGTGGCATGGAATGGTCGGTCTTTCCCTAACTAATTTTATCCACATAACTGTAATCTTATGCAGGCCAGGCGGGCCAATAATTTGGGCCCACGGTACATTAATATGGGCCTACTGTACATACATCTTCCGTATCTTGAATCCTGATGATTCCAATATCAGAGACAGAAGAACACAGGTAGAAGAAAAACGTAAACTCGTATATTGTTTATGTATGGTGGTGAATAAGATTAGTTTCGTAATGAATGGAACAAAATGTGCAAAACCTTTACAAGGAAGTATTTCTCTATAGTCAAGAACGGTGTAAGATAAGTAATAAAAAGGCAAAAGCTTTTGTCGTCGTGTGTTGCTGTTGTACTTCTTCTACAGACTGGATTTCCCGTGTTGTTGTTTATTTTATACACCGAGTAACAGACAACAAAAAAAAAAAAAATCCGAAGAAAAACATCAAATTTTCACAATCTCTCATCTGCTTAGGGCTCTTTCTCTCGTGATTCTTCGACCAATGGCGATTCCTTGACAGAAAACTCATCGATACTATCGTTCTCTGTATCGACCTGAACAAGCTCTCTAAACATCGCCATGACCTGAATCATAGTTGGCCTTTTGAACGGTCGATCGTCCAGACACTGAAACGCGATTTTCAAGTAATGAAACAGCTCAACGTCTCCAGATTTCTCTGTTACCAACTCCAGGTCAAGAATCTCAGCTTCTCTCTTCTCCCTATAGAGCTGTTTAGCCCATCCCACAAGGTTGTTGTCTTCACCAAACTCCTCAGGATCGATCGGTTTCTTGCCTGAGAGAAGCTCGAGAAGTATAACGCCGTAGCTGTAGACATCTCCTTTGGTGGTGCACCAGAAACTCTGGTAATACTCTGGTGGAACATACCCGGGTGTACCCGCGAGCGTGCTCACGCTCAAGTGCGTGTCCATAGCGCTCACCAGCCTCGCCATACCAAAATCCGAGACACGCGCTACAAAATCCTTGTCTATGAGAACGTTGCTTGACTTCATGTCTCTGTGGATAATGTGAGGAATACAGCTATGGTGCAGGAAAGCTAGCCCACGCGCAGCTCCTACTGCAATCTTCTTCCTCGCGGTCCAGTCGAGAAATATTCCACCTTTCTTGGTCTTCTCGTGTAGAACGGTCTCTAAGCTTCCGTATCTCATGTACTCGTAGACAAGAAGTCTCTCTTCACCAATCTTGCAATAACCCAAAAGAGGAACAAGGTTCCTATGTTTGATTTTTCCAATAGTCTCCATCTCTGCCATGAACTCTCTGTCGCCTTGTCCTGTCACTTGAATCAGCTTCTTGATAGCTACAACAGACCCGTCCGCGAGCTGAGCCTTGTAAACATCTCCAAACCCGCCTGATCCGATCATACTATCGGCGCTAAACCCATTCGTGGCTTCCAAAAGGTGTGCAAAAGTGAGTTTTCGAAGCGGCTTCTCAAACGTTGCAACGTTGATGCTTAATGGTTCCGGAACGCTAGAGAGCTTCCAGCTGCTGCTACCCGAGGTTGTAAGGCTCTCAAAGTATTTCTCTCTCTGCTTCTCCTTCTTCTGAACCTTCTTTACTCGGTAAAGCGCCAAAGTAAGCATCAAAATACACATGAAAGAAAATACAATCCCAATGATCATCCCAACCGCAATGCTCTGCTTCTTAGGGTGAGCATGGGAGCCAGCGGACCGAGAACCGGAGCTGCAAGGTGGGAGTGGAACCCCACAGAGGCCAGAGTTGTTTGCGTATCTTGTGATTGGGAACGTCGTGAGTTGGCCACCAAAAGGTATAGGTCCGGTTAGATTGTTGTTAGAGACGTCTAAGTCACTGAGGAAAGAGAGTCCTCCAAGTGATGCTGGTAAGTATCCTTGGAGATCGTTGTGCGACAGATCAAGAACTCCAATTGCTTTCAATCCCCCAAAGCTATCCGGTATGGTTCCGGTTAACAGGTTATGTCCCAAATTCAAGACCTGAAGGTATCTCATGTCACCATAGCTCAGAGGAATAGAGCCTGAAACCGCATTGTATGAGAGGTCCAAGTAAATCATGCTCCCATCCCCGGAGAAAGTGTACATGGTCATGCCGGAGTATATCCGAGTGGCGGGACAAGAATGAAACCTCGGAAAATGCTCTAACCGCTCCGCACGAATGCCTTCAAACTCAACCAAACCGCCTGCACCTCTGCAATCCGTCCCACCTTCGTTCCTCACAAACGCAAACTGTTTACCGGAGACACTTCCAGGCATTACTAGCCCGGCCTGGCTTGCAAGTTCAGCTGGGAGGTTACCGGTTAGTCTGTTGCTGTTCAGATCAAGCCAGATAAGGCTCTTGCAGTTGCCAAGCTCTCGCGGGACATTCCCGGTTAAAGAATTGTTCCCAAGTTGCAGTATCGCCAAGTTCTCAAGCTTTCCAATTCCCACCGGGATTTTCCCGGTAAGCAAGTTGCTAGAGAGGGAGATCCAGAGCATGTTGGTGCATTTAGAGATTGATTCTGGAACAGAACCGGTTAAGAGATTGTTGTTAAGGATGAGAGTTTCCAAGTTTCCTCCATCAACACAAATGCCGTCAGGGATTCCGCCGGTGAGATTGTTCGCCCACATTACTAAGTCGGAGAGATTCGGCAACGTCCATATCTCCTTTGGAATCGGACCGGTGAGTGCGTTGAAGCTGAGATCTATTGTCTTCAAGCTCTTGCATTCACCGAGCTCTACAGGAACAGTTCCTGAGATGTAATTGTTGGCAATAAGCAACTTTTCCAGAACGGACGGACTTTGGAGAGAGCAGAAGCCAGATGGTACTTCTCCGGTGAACTCGTTTGAGCTCAGATCAAGAACTCTCAGATTAGTACAGTTGGTGAGGGAAATCGGAACAGAGCCTGAAATGTTGTTGAATGGCAAGTAAAGGTAAGTGATGCTGGGGAGTTTGCTCACGACGGTGCTTAGAAAATCGCCGGAGAGCTTGTTGTTTCCCAGGTTTAGGTTTTGTAATGAGCCACAGGAAGTGAATGACTGCGGGAGCTGACCGGTGAGGCTGTTGCCGGAGAGATCGAGGACCTCTATGGTTCGACAGAGCAGAGAAAGCGCTGATGGAATCTGGCCGGAGAAATGGTTGTGTGCGAGGGAGAGTTGTTTAAGGTTCGGAAAATTTCCCCAGTATCCATCGCCGGAAATCTTCCCAGAGAGACTGTTCCGAGAGAGGTTTAGCGTCTCGAGGAGCTTACAGTTTGATAGGCTAGTTGGAAAACTCTCGCCGGAGATGTTGTTTTGTGATATATTGAATACCGTGAGGTTTCCGCACAGTCCGAAACTGAGACGGGAGAAGTCGCCGGAGAAATTGTTGTGAGATAGATCGAGGTGTTGCAAAGACGCCGGGAAACTCGATACGAAAGTCTCCGGAATTTCCTCGGAAAAGAGATTAAAGGAGAGATCGACGGTGGTGATTCTCTTGTTAGTCGTCGACGGAGCGGGCTTCAGTTTTCCGGCGAGCTTGTTGCTCGAAAAATTGACAGAAACCAGATTCAAACAGCTAGAGAAAACGTAATCCACCGTTGAAGAGTCCGATATCAAGTTTGAAGATAAGTCTAGAGCCTCGAGAGAACATCCGGAAGAAGAACCAGAGGAGTCGTCACTCGACGAGAAGGAGTTTCCTTGCAGATAGAGATTCCGGAGATTCGGCAACGCCGTGAGATTATGAAGATTTAGGGTTCCGGTAAGGCCACCGTTTCGTAGATCGAGACCCACGACTCGACCATCAGCAGAGCAAGAGACGCCTCTCCAAGAACATGGGTCACGACCCGACCCGTATTTCCAGTTACCCAGAAAGTTGTTCGGATCCGACTTAACGGAGATTAGCTTGAATGTCGTTAACAGAGCAGCTTCGTTCTTGTCGTCGCTGAGTAGCCGTCTGCCACGAGCGTCCACCGCTAATAACAAGACAAGCAAGCAGAGGATCACGAGCTGCCATTGTTGCTTCATATTGTTGGGCCCCACCAAGTGTTCGATCAAATTCCCAGAAGAATCATTAGCAAAGAGAGAATGAAATTTCAGTTCAACCTCACATATCTTCTTTTCGTCGAATTTGGATTCAGTAATAATCCAAAACCCCACTGGAGAAGAGCCTGCAACACTGAAATCAAAAGTGAAATCAATTTCTGAATTAACAGTAGAGAAATAATGGTTATTTGGCAAAAATCAAGTCTTGGAAGAAGTAGATACATACATGTATATGTGCCGGGGAGAAAGAGACTGTGAAGAAACAAAAAACGAAATCAAAGGCTGACAGGGACGGAAAAAGGAAAAGGAGAAGTACAGGGAGACAGAGAGAGGGTTCTTCGGGGATGGTCTTCGAGAGTGTTGTCTTCCCCCAAGTACGATGTTGCAGTCAGAGATGGTCGGACCCGTAAAAAATAAATGTTGAATTCAACCAAAAAAGGGTTGCTTTAGGACTCCACAGCTTTTGGCATACAAAAGGAAGCGTGTTTAGTACGACCACTACACAGATTAGGGAAATCAAAAACAAACGAATTTTCACAGAAAATAAAAAAGAAGAGTGCTGAGAAACTCTCGGATAATTAAAGGAAGAGGAAGAAGAAGAAGAAGAAGAAGAAGATCTAAGAAGAGAATGAAATCCTGTCCCCTTTTTCCTCCTCTTTGCTGGAAAATTGCAAAAGAGAGAGAGAGAGAAGAAATTTGGCAAAGAGAGAAAAATGGGGAGAAATGTTAAAAAGACAAAAAAATAAATAAAGCTACAAAAGACAAAAAACTAGGAGTCTAGGACGACTAATCCTACGTGAAAACAGGATGCATAATCATACTCCCAATTATTAATCCCACCAAATGGGTTTTCCTGCAATTAACTTAATCTTAAGAATATCTTACAAATAAAACCAAAATAAAATAAAATAAAATATATCTCTTACAATAGATACTAACCCTACATGCACGAAGCTTGAGCTCGTGATATATCAAAACAAATATGGTTCTTGTCTATGGCCTTCGTAACTTCTTTAATCAGATTTACCCGTAAAACTTTTAACAACTTTCAAACTTAATTCATGGTTGGAAATACTTGATCGCGCGGTTCTATAAATTCTATTGTTTTAATTTCTATCAAATGGCAAACCACCTAATTTTGTTTTATAGCCTATAGGTATACATTTTATATCAGACAAATACGAAACTGAAGTGATTAATCCAACGATTATCATAGTTATTTCCTCAAATGCTGACAAATTATGAATGCAAAGACGTGACAGCAACTTCTTTTTGGTTGGTACGAGTTAAAATAATGAGCCGGACCTGGACTTGTTAAAAATTAAACTTAAAATTATCCTTGTTCAAACTTTTTCCAAAACCCTCAACGAATTCTGACTTAAATAAGGTTATCTAATATCTACTATTTGTACGTGTACACCCTTTATGAATTTGAAGATTTATTAGTTAAGGCCCTTAAACCTTAATTAAACATACATAAAATGGGAGGTCGTTTTATCTGTTTATACAACTATATGCATGCTTGCGCTGCACTGCACGTGTATGTTAATAGAGTCAAACTATATATTGCGTTCAGCGTTCCCATATACATGTAACTCGGCTAAACGTATTAATTAATTCATTAGAAAATACGAGAAACCTAGGTGGATGTATAAAATTATAGCACAAGATCGCGAAATCAATTATAACCGAGCTACTACGTACATTCATTCATTTATATTTCATATATGGATGCGTAGAACTAGAACTCTAAAAGAGCTTTTTTATTTAAAGATAAAAAAAAAAAAAACTCTAAGAAACCACATTAGGTCGAAAAATCCGTGACATAACTTATGTGGAAGAGACAAAATTTATCTCGAAGTCCTCCTTTCACGTATTGCCTATTCTATATACTCTTTTATTGCTTATTTTATATACTTGAAACTGATTATGTTGAAATTTTTAATTCGTGTGTTACTGTGTAGGATGTCTTTTCTTTAACCAAAAAAAAAAAAGAGAGTGAAGGTAGGATGTCTTTTGTAAATTTGGTAGATGAACCGGGTCTTCGTGGTCTGGTGGTAATAGAACCTCAGCTGAGATGTCCGTCATCATGAGTTCGAATTCCCGGCCACCCAGACTGCCTTAAATGGTAAGAATACATGTACTGCCGTGGACTTTGTGAAATTAATCTTGGACCTATAAAGTCCTATGATCACCCACGGTTATAAAAAAAAAAAAAAGACATATAAAACAGAGTTAACAAAAAGGGCATATAAAAAAAATACACCTAAATTACACCAATTCTAAAAATTCATAGGGGGCAACTGCCCCTCCTGCTTCTCACCTAGATCCGCCCCTGGATGTGAATAGTTTCCCAAAGAAATGTTACGGGCACAAGCAGATAGATTATTTAGTGACTGGGTAAAAAATAATAATAAAGTAGAAAGCGAGGGGGATAATGGAAAAATTAGAGTGGGTTCGGGGCGGGGGCCGAATGGGTTGAAGTTTTGTCAGTTTTTTCGGCCGCACGAGCACATCTTGTGTGACCTCCAAAGATTCTCTCCTCCATTTATTTTTTGTTTTCTGTTTCAATTTAGAGCAATATAGAGGGTAACACTTGTTTTGCAAAGGAAAAAAACACTTTTTCTTCTTAACAAAACTTTGGTTCAAAATGTATAAAAAGGGAAAATACACAATTTTTTTTATTTTGAAAATTTTGGTAGAAATCATAAACGTGGGCCGAAGTCTCTAAGAAATTTTGATTTGATTTGAAAATCTTACCTATCACTTTCATGCATTAATAATGAACATGATATTTTTCTTCTTAATAATAATTAGTAAGCTTGTTTTTCCTTAGAATAGCGGAATCATCGCATTAAAATCTGCCTAATTTATGGTCCAACTATCACGTACATTTAATATTGTTCAATTTTTATTTTATTTTTGTCACTGATGTTTTAGTGTTTTTCTTTTGCCATCATGCTTTGGTGCTTATGAAAATTGAAAAACGACGAAACCACAGTATAGCGTCTAGATATATAATCGATCGATAAAAAAGATTACACATATCAGTCCTTACTTTATTATATTTGCAATTTTTTCCCGGGACCGGATTTCAAATAGAAATAAGTACGTTGAAGTTTCGTCGAGGAATCAACTTCTGAGCAAAGTCGATATTTAGGTAGATTAGGTTGAAATATTGTTCCTCGACTTATATATCTAACGTTGAATTTGTAGGAAACAACTGTGAATATATAAATACACACACGCATCGTCCACAAAAGGTAAAATAAATTTAATATATCACTGATCGAGTCAATAATGCTATTATTGTAAAATCAACAAATTAAGGGAAAGTGACATCCTATCGACTGAGAAATGAGAAGTCAATCGTCGACCCATGTTAAGTAGCCACTCTCGAGGGATCTCTTCTTCGATCTTTGTCTCAATATCCCATATTTGGATATTTTACCTATTTAATCTCATCGGGAGAGAATTGTATAGATGTTCGACGACATTTTTTTTTTATGTTTGAATTATAGTATTGATTTTTCTTCAGAAATTAAAATTGGACTTACATTTTCGAGTTATTTGATTGTATCAAAAAAATAACACACACATTGATGTTAAAAAAACAAAACACACACATACATTACAGAAAAGTTAGTTTTAAATGGGCCTTAAGGGCCCAACATATTGGGCTCATATAATATGATTCGTAGTAATTTACAACAATTCCGACACGATGTAATCCCAGACCAGATCGGACGGCCAGCTGTGCGCAGTGGGTTTATGTCATGTGGGACCCACGGGTGTTTCGCACCATCTTCGTTACTTTAAATTATTCTCCGAACAGTTCGTAGAAAAGGATTGTTGATGCAGCTCCGGTAATAATTTAGTCTCATCCTCAACAATGTCGGCGCATTTCTCCGTCGCATGACCATTAATGCTCAGAATTCTCTAGCGCTTTTCAGCTCAAAACCCCTCGCTTCCTCGCTGAATGGGTGGACTCTCGTCTTAGGTACGCTTTTCGATTCGCTTCTCTGTTCTTCTTTTTTCTCTTTTTATTTTTCCCGAGGAAATTTATGGAAAATTGATAGATGATTGTTGAATCGGGAATTGAGTTTTGTTCAGCGTAGTTCGTTTGAGTTTATCACTGTAAAATCAGTTCCTTTTTTTTTCTTATGAAGTAGCGAGCTGAATCTAGTACTTGAGTGTCCAAAGGAATTTTCAGATTTATCTCTGATAATTTGATACCTTTGATAGATATTGTTTCAGGTATGAATCACGCAGTCCCTGAATCTGTGGAAAACAATGGCGATTCAGTTGCTGCTGATAATCCTGAGGCTATGAATCAGAGACCATCAGAATCTATAGAAAAAGTGAGTGTGAATGGATCATTAGTATTGCCTGATGATGATCATGAGGAGGGTACTGGATCACCTCAAGAATCGAACAAAGATGAGGGTTCAGAGCAGCGTTTGAGAAGAAAAGGATTCGGTTTGAAGAAATGGAGAAGGATCAAAAGAGACGGTCCGGTGAAGGATGAGGCTGGGGCTGCAGCTGCAGCTGCACCACCTGTTGATGATGGTGGTAAACTGCTGAAGCGTGGGTTGACTGGCTCGGTGAATCCTCCATCTAAACATGTAGACGTGTCTTCAGTTGAAGCTAGGCAGAGTAGTGAAGAAGGCTCTGTTGGATCTGTGAATATGGTACATCATCATCATCCTCACCATCCCGGTTTAGCCAGCGGGTTTAGTCCCGATCCTGGTTTTATGTCGTTCACTGTAGGCCAGGCTTTTGAGAAAAGCCAAGAGCATAGCGGTAATTCCAAGAATGTAGGAGGGAAGATTGTTTCAGGGAATGATACCATCAAGAAGAGCAGTGGAGATCGGGCGAAGACCGAGGACGAGAAGCCGTGTTCCAGCGTGGATTCCGACTTGAGAAGTAGTGATTTCGTGTTTTCCAGTGGTGCGGTTTCTGTTGCTAACCACACCTCTGGAGAGAAAGATGAGAGACTGGTGATGAATCATATTGGAGGATTTAGCAAACAAGGTCAAGTTAGGGAGGAACAAGTCCAAACACATAGCAGAAGCGAAAACGATCAAGATGGAGGAAACAAGAGTAAGAAAAACAACCATTATTGGGGAGACAAGGATCAGATTGCAGATTCTATCAGGAATCTTTCAGCTCTGCAGGAAGCTCTTTGGAAAGGTTTTGTCACATAATTGTCAATGTGCCATGTGCTAAAGCATTTGATGTCCTTTTTTAAACTAACTACTATGTGGTTGAAACATGTGCAGAGGTTCAGAGTTTCCAGGAGCTTGGTAAGGAATCTATACCGCTGCATTCGAACATAGTTGAGAATTGTAGAGAAGAGAACTCAGCCTCCTCAGGATCACATGCACTGGTCTTAAAGCACAAGGTGAAAAATCTCCAACACAAACTCGAGGAAGCAAGTACCCTTCTCGAGGCAAAGGAAGATAGAATCCAAGAACTTGAAAACGCAAAGATTGAATCTGAACTCGAAGCCATTTTCCAGAGAAAGATCGAAACTGAAATCGTGCATTTGGTGCTCACAAGATCTCTGAATTCATCACTACAAGTACTCAAAGAACCGAAGAAGAAGAAGAAGAAGATACATTCGCTGACAGAAGATCCTGAACAAAACCGTGGAAACATGTTAGGAAAAACATGCAAGTTCAGTCTCTATCTCTTGACGCAACTGATCTTGCTCGTCTCCATACTTCGGTTTATGCTCCTCCAATTCTCTCCTGCTTCGCGATTAGTTATACCAACTTGAAAAATCCGCTGATTTCGCTTCTTCTTGTTGTGTTACCATACATTTTTGTGTTCTTCCAGAATATCATTTATTGTTGTAATAAGAAATCACTTTCCGAATACTAATGCTCAAGCAAACTCTTCAGTCCAAAAGGAAAGTAGAATAGTTGAGTCTGATCTTGGTTCTAATATGTTTTCCTCGCTCATTTCTCTGGAAGGAGAAGATGATCCAATCACACAAAGAGACGGATTCAGGGAAAATAATCTTTTAGTAACAACATTTTTTTTTTCCTTAAAGAAAAACATATTTTTCATTGAGTCTTGTCCGATGGTTATATGTTAAATACTTAAATTTCAGTTTCAGTTTTTAACCGAAAGACGATTACCGACTAGTTTAGTTTAAGAGGCCGCTAGATTAAAATAGGTCCACTAACCGAGCAAAAGGCTTTTGTTTTGGGCTATCTGATGTCACTCAAAATCTAGTTAAAGTAATTAGCAAAAAAGGAAGTCATTAGATTTGTTTCTTGTTATAAATATATGCACCTGGTTTGGTGCTATTTCCCCAGAAGAATAAAGATTTGGGTAAGAATATAAAAATAATTCCATGTTTGTGTGAAATATCGTGTATCCTTTTGTTTTTGGTCTTCAATTTAAATGTCCCCATGATTAATCTTAAAACAAGATAAACTCTTAAATACGGTCCTCTCTCTTTAGTCTTACCTTTACCAAGCAGGCCAAAAGCAAAAAGATGTCGACCGATATTTCACCGTACTCGCAAATTCACGTGGACCCCGTTAATGGTTATCCTTCAGACGAGAAGACCTGCGGCGATTCCTCTGGTACGGCCAAATACGATGATCTTGTCCGTAGCTCTGCCCTCTTCTGGGAAAAGCTCAGAGCTTTGCTCGGCCTTTCCATCAACACTTTGAAGTGAGTTCTTCTTTATCCTTTTCTCGTATTTGTTTTTCAAGGTTTTGTGAGACCGTCGCGTTGGGTTTAAGATTGTAGATGAAAAAAAACCCTAGTCTGTTGTTATTTTCTCTTTGTGCCGATGGAATTTAATGGTGTTTTCGGTTCAGTGATTGTAGAATTAATGATGAGATACATACAATTATTGTTTGTAGTTCTTCTTACTTTTCTCTAGATTTGTTTAGGGTTGTGGATTTTATGGTTGATATTTTGTTTCATAAGATGGAAGCAGAAGCTCAGTGAAATGTTGAAAATTCTGATTAGGGTTTAATAGCATCCAGATTGGTGATACATCCCTTTATGACGATTCACTGTGATTGGTGAATGCAGGAAATGCGTTATGTCATGCGTATTGACTGTTTAATTGGGTTTCTCTACCTGTTTATATGTATATTGTAAATTATCTCGCCCATAAGGATAATAAATCAAAGCCTAGATTTTGGTATCTATATACTAATCTTGATACTGTAATCATAATTTATGCTTTTAGGTGTTGTTTTGACTTTTGTTTCCATTGATCAATATTTTACAAACAAAATTTCATGGTTTTTCTCTCTAACAAGTTGGATTGAAACATTTTCTGACTCTCTGTATATATAGAGTTCCTACTGTGGGAGGAACCAGTCTCGATCTGCATCGGCTTTTCGTCGAGGTTACGTCTCGAGGTGGCATCGAAAAGGTATGGAGTTTTAATGTTGCCATTAGTCTTACTGTTGTTACCAAGTGTCTGGCCAAAACTCTTGGATTAACCCCGAAATAAAAGAAAGATCATATTGTTGGGAGAGTTTTTTTTTGTTCCATTGAGTATTGACATAACCTTCTTTTTTTGTGTGTGTGGTTGTTCTAGGTTATTAAGGATAGGAAATGGAAAGAAGTGATTGGTGCATTCAACTTTCGGAATACGATAACGAGTGCATCATTTGTCTTGAGGAAGTATTACCTCAAGTTTCTTTATCAGCTGGAACATGTGTATTACTTTCAAAAGCCAGCTTCTTCCATCCAATCAGCAGGTCTATTTCAACACCAAAACCCCTATCTCTTTTTTTATGTCTTTTTCTGCTGAGAACAAGCCAACATCCTCATGATTTTCCAGATGAAGCAATGAAGAACCTTGCCAGTGCATCGCCAAACCCTGAGGAAGGTATTAGAAAAGTTTCTCCAACTCTTTGGCTTTGTCTTTCTTTCCTCCATATCTTTCTTTCTTCATGCATCAGCTTGTAAAAATGTTGTATTTTGTAGTCCGTTGGATAGAGTTTATAACAGCCTCTTTGTAAATGGATAAAGTTTATAACAGCTTATTTATAAATAAGTTATGTCTACTGGTGCTTTAAGTTAACGTTCAGGTGCATTAGTTTTATCACGGGTTAAAAATTCCTGAGTTAACTTGTTGCAGATAGGGCTCAATAACCTAGCTCTCTCTGCTTCAATCCTTTGTAGGTGTTGTATTGTTTATCCTTTTTGACAACTAAAAGAGTAATATTGCTACTGGTCGTTCGTCATAACTGTTTAAGATTACGGCATGGATTCACCACCACTTGTGTGTAACCCTAAATTGTCCCCCTTATGCAACTTGCAGGCATTGATGAACCTCAAATTGGGTGTTCGGTTCAGGGATTCATTGATGGGAAATTTGAGAGTGGATATCTGGTGACAATGAAGATAGGCTCTCAAGAGCTGAAAGGTGTGCTTTACCACATGGCTAAAACACCAAGCCAGCCCCAGCAAACCGTGGAAACACCTGCTTCAGCCACAGGACCATCATCCCTACGCCGGCATAAGAAGAGATCTAAACTGGCTCTAGTTGATTCTCAGAAACCCAAATGCCACAGGAGTGGCTACAACTTCTTCTTCGCTGAGCAGTACGCCAGGCTGAAACCTGAGTACCATGGACAGGAACGTTCTATCACCAAGAAGATAGGACACATGTGGAGCAATCTCACTGAGTCTGAGAAACAGGTAAACGAATCATCATCACCATCAAATCAAATCATATAATTGTTAAAGCCAGTGTTTGATTACAATTTGGTTATCCTTTTAAACAGGTTTATCAAGACAGAGGAGTTAAGGATGTGGAGAGATACAGAACTGAGATGTTGGAATATAAATCTTCACATGAGTCTGGAGCTGCTGCTGCTTCTGCTTCTGCAGCAGCCACAGTGCCTCAGTAGGGTTTTATCCCTTTTGTTGTAACATTTGTCTCTTTCTCTAGAGTGTAGAGAAGATTTTCTTTGTGTTTGATCTGTTGTTGAACTTTGTCATGTTTATGGCTTTAGGGTTAGTGAAGCAGTTACCAACTGCGGATTAGCGTCTTTCTTGCTTCTTGTTCTTTTAGCAAGTGCCGTTTTGTTGTGTTTACTGGCATAGCCAAATTAATTATGTCCGTCCAGACCAAAAGTTTAGATTTGGCTAAGATTATGACAGAACATCAACTCAAGACTGGTTAGTCCGTAATAAATTAATTTCACCTTTTTATAAAATCTTATCAATACTAGGTCTTGAGAGAATCTATCGAGATTTGTACTTGTGGAGCTAATTGTGGAATCTTTCCATGTGAAAGAAAAGTGAAAAGGTACACACGAAAAGAAAAAAAAGATACCAATAGTAATCGATACATGAAGTAACATTGAAGCCATTCGCTATACATAGTAATAGACTAATAGGATACCAATTATAATCGGAAAAGGTAATACAATCACCCAAAGAAGTTGGGATCGTAACCGTTGCTTGAAGTAGCTAAGATGTAGTAAGCAACGATGTGCCCGATTGATCCCCAAGCGAGAACATCGACGATGTTGAATCCAACGGGATCGTTCGATTTCAATAGACTCACGTATTCCTTGGCCCGATCATCTCCGGCTTCGAAGTGCGTTTTCCCGTTCTGCTCCGGTACCTGTTTCGCCACGTTCTCTCTCTGGAAGTTGAAGAAGACGAATCGGCCTAGGAACAGTGAGAGGCCCGTGCTGAGGCTGATCACGACGGAGGGATTCAGCGCTGATTTCACGACGGCGGAGGAAGATCTTCCACTACCGGAGGCGGTGGAGAGATTGGGCAGAGCGGAGGAGTTTCCGCCGAGGTTGCGGAGAGGTCGGAGGCCGTGGAAGGTGATGGAATTGGGGCTTCTCTGAGGAATTGCGGCGGAGAAGTTAGTAGGAGAGAGTAGTGCCAATGGGCTAGTCGCCATTTTCTTGTGGGAGATTGTTGTGGGAGGAGATGAGTGGTTTTAAGTTTAGGCAGTGTGATTGTAATTTTGACTTTCTAGGGGGAAGACCAAGAAAAAGATTTTGTTTCTACTTGCTTACTTATTATATAGTAAAGGATAGACGATGTATTTGTTGACGATTCCGGAAAGTGACGTGGCTGTATCTCATTGGTTACTTTTGGATTATAAGATCTTCAGGGGGAATTTTGCAGTAAGACCCTTCTTTTATACGTTTTATTTTCACAGTTCCCATTACTGTAAGAAAATCAGAAGCAGCATATATAACAAAGTAAAAATATACATGCTACTTACATATTGCTATTTAGTGAGAAGTTACGTGTTATTCAGGTTTGTAATCGAATTATAACGGACAAGGGATATTTTAGTTTAGTTCAACATCTCCACATTCTAAACTCAGAACCAACTCAAAAGGATCTTAACACTCGAGTTCCTACAACAACCACAAATACAGGAAAAAAAGGAAAGACTCACAAGCCACCAAACAGTCCATTAATGATCCGAAGATCACAAACCGGGTCCAGCTGCAGCTGCAGCTGCACCACCACCACCAAGTTCTAATCCAGCCTTTTCTGTACACATCTTCAACCGAGCTTGAGCCTTTAGAAGACCAGGACATAAGGAAACAACACACCAGAGCCATTAACTACTAGCAAAAAGGCACTAACTGCTATAGCAATTGCACAACACATCATTTACACCTTTAAAGAGATCCATTATATCTATGTTTTGCTTTCTGTCCTTCATTTCGCGGATGGGTTGTGTTGTGTTGTGTATACTTCTCTCTCTTGCTTTAAAGAAACGAATCAAGATAGGAATAGTTCCTGCGCCGACTATACTCAAGGAGGCTACCGTAAGTGCGGTCCCATACCCCAATGAAGAGCGCCTCTGTGTCAGGGCTGAAAGATATTCCAGAGATCTCCCCAAAGAAGTCGATTTCCTGCTCTGTTTCATACCCGTTTGACACGTCAAAGACATGGACGAAGTCGGCCGGTTCAGCCATGGCCATGTATTTCCCATCGGATGTGTACCGGATTGACCGGATTGCTCCTAGGTTACCCTTCAAGACAGCAACCGACTGAGATAGGTTACGCATATCCCATACACGGCAGGTCTTGTCCTGGTTTCCAGTTGAGAAAGTGACTCCGTCAGGATGCCACGCCGAGGCAAAGGAATAGTCCAAATGTCCTGATAGTGTTTCCAACGTCTGCAAAGATTTGGCCTTATAAAGCACAAGCGTGGAAATAAAACCATTCGACTAATTTACACACTTATGTAAAGGACCGCGAATATGTACCTTTCCGGTGTTGGGGTCTACTATAAGGCCCTCGGGGTTGTCCCCAACAATAGCCAGTAATTTACCATCAGGACTCAAAGATGCGTGCTGTACCAACAAATTGAAAACATAAGGATACCATTTTTTGTTAGATGATTCAACGTTTATCACTTGGACTTGGTAAACTGAAAAATTGGGGTGACAAAAGCCTAACTGAAACTCAGATTATTTGACGCAAGTGAAAATCAAAAGCAAAACCAAGAAAGAAGCAAGGACTTTACATTCACTGGCCAAGGAAAACGAAAATGCTTAACAAGCTGGTATCTCTCCATGTCAAAATCTCTAACTCCACAGTCATTATTCGAAGCAGTGAAATGAAGTGCACCACTGTGAAGAGAAGACAACCTAAGTTAGAACTTAGAGGCAGTGAGTCAGTGACAGTATGTCGAGCCCTTCAGTAACAGACGAGTAAAAACCTGGGTTTGTTGTAGATCTCAATAGCATTGGTAATAGCATTATCATCATAAGTGGTACGAGAGCAGAAGCTGACGCCTGGTCTATCAAGATGCTGAACCAATGTGGAAAGTGTAAACAAATGAAGCTCATCAATGAGAATGCAAGAAGCTAGTGTGGTTGATCCGTAATCAATAAGTCTAGGCTAACCTTGCAAATAAGCTCTCCTTGAAATCCACCAGCAACCAAAAAGTCGTCTTTTACTGCAAGTGTACTCACTTGAGTCTGCGTAAACCCTTCCAGCAAACTTCCAGGATGTTTCTAAATGCACCAAACAAACAAACAAACAAAACAGTTTATAATCACATAACAATATAGTTACATTAAAGTAGAACTTTACATTCTGGAAAAAAACACTAACCTCAGATGGTGCAACATGACCCTGAACATTGAGAACTTCGTTCTTACCAGACGTCAGAGAAGAATAATGAGTAACCAGAAAGTTTGACATAAGATACACGTCATGCTTGGAAGTTGCCCACACCAAATTCCTCAACTGTGGAACCAACAAAGGATTCTTGATCAGATTCAAAAAAATTAGTAGTAGATGAATGCTATGTCCTTAAGTAACCATGTCAAACACAATATATAAATCGAATCACAAAGAAAAGAAGTAGCAACAAGTATAACAAAAGACCTGGAAATGAAGTATAGTAGATTTAATAGATCTAGAATTCCGCCAGAAGTCATAAAAACGTCCCCCTTTCTGAGTGACCTTGCAGACCTGAGTTCATACAAACAAACAAAAAAGATGATGCATTACGTTGCTGTAGTAACCTAAACACTAACAAAAACAGAGGATCAAGAGAGTGTAGGTCTTACTTTTTCCGATGATTCACCAGAATTAGGGACGTTTTCATAATTCTTATACTGTTCTAATCTAGTTTGTCTGTATTTCTCTCTAGAAATACTAAGTCTGTCCCAAGGAATCCCCTGGATATCTTTCCCTTTCCGAGCTTGCTCTGCCGAGGTATCAGCTATTTTATTATTCTGAAAACCACAGAAACACACAGATATGCATATACGATTACGAAAAAGGCTGAAAAACGAGATTATCAAGTAGCATAGACAAACAACACTATAAATAAGTACCGAGTAGTCAAATTCCTCAACATCAGAATCTGATGCACCTAGGTCATCGCCACGAAACTCTTCATCCATCTCATCTTCCACATCTTCCATCTCATCGTCTACGTCCTCCATGTACTCAGCATCATCTCCTTGATAATTAGACATTTTCTAGGTAGACAAACAAAGGCACCTGGCATATATAAATAAACACATCACCATCCCAAATAGGAGAATCCACCAAATCAAGAAACTCCATATTAGGCTTAAACATGGAACTGAGTGAACACTTTTACGATATTAAAACAGAGTATGAGTTGATACCAAATGGAAAATAAATAAAAAATCCAACAAACACAGCATTAAACATGCAATTGCTGGGTGGTTACCAAAGATCAATGTCTATTCACACGAAAACGAAATATATGAAGTCTTGTTGGGCTAATGCTAATCCAATTCAAAGAGATACATGAAGACAAACTCGTAATCCATTTCCGACACACTTGAAACTAAAAATTCGACGACCCCGGAAAGCTAAACTAGAAAGCAAAGCCGACAAAAATGGAAAATGGGGGAAAACCAAATCTGAAACAATTAATTCACCCAGCACATAGCGCAAACACAAACCAACCCTAGCAATCACAACATCAAACTTTAGATAAACNAAAAATTTAAAAAAAAAAAAAAAAAAAAAAAAAAAACGGCAGTAACAGGACAAAATAACATGAACATGTATGAAAAAAATGATAGATCAAGGAGGAACAAACCCTCGGATTTGCAGGAATCAAACGAAAACGAATTGTCCACTTCTTTTTTCCGATCTATAATTCAGCAACAAATCCGAAAATATAGTCCTGATTTCAATTTAGAGGTCGTATAAAGAAAATATCTTAAGAGGTAGCGACGGGATCGGCCGCCAGAGAACCGAAAAGAAACGGGGACAGAGAGAGAGGAACAGCGAAAATTTATCTTCCTTCACAGCCCAATTAAACTACATGAGTGGAAAGGGACGGTCCGTCGTTTTTTATTTGCTGCTAAATTAGATTAGATTTTCTTTTCTTTTTTTTTGTTCATCGCAATCTATCGATTGATTGTTCGGATTAATTTAAGGGAACCACATATCCCATAATTCTATACGAGATTTGCTTTGAGATATATTCACCCGTTACTTGGGTTAACATTACCTTTGGAACACAAACAGTAGTATCAAAATCCACGTCGTGTTATGGTCTCATCCAAAATACTCGGAAGTCTCACAATTCGATGTATAAGTTCAATCTCATTTGAATACTACAACTCTTGATTCAGATGCTACTTCGACTATCAAAACCAACTTGGAGTAAGAATTTCCAATGGCTTCAACAAGTGAAGGTTATCATAAAATCATCTACTGATCACGTATTTTACAATTTTTTTTTTTT